>JADRCD010110042.1:0-28590 GCA_019843815.1 Montemys delectorum
CCCCCGCGCCGCTCGCGCCCAGTGACAGCGCCCTCCTGCCGTGCGCCCCGGGCCGCCCCGCCACCGCCGCCAGTAGCCGCCCGCAACCACCCCTCGCGACCCGGCTGTGGGCGCGGCGACGACAAGTACGCCCCCGCCAGCCGCGCTCCCGCTGCCGGGCAGGCGCTCCGCACCCAGGTAGGTGCAGCCGGCGCCCGGGCCCGCTTTGTCCCGGCCGGCGAGGAGGCGCGCTTTGTGCGGCCGCGTGCAGGCAGCGGGGTCGGTCCTGGGGAGCTCAGGAGGGAGGATGCGACGCCGAGTCCCGGGGTCCTGTGCGGGCCAGCCAGGTACCACTGTGATGACTGTGGGGGCCGAGGCTTGGGGCACGCGGACCTCTATGGAGCGCAGAGAAGAGTCTGGAAGAGTTGGGCTGACAGACGCGCTGACGGATCGGGGTCGCCTGGGCTCGGAGCGCTTCTGGCAGCGCATGTTTTTAGCGGTGCGTCGGTTCCTGCGGCGGACCGGCCAGTGCTGCTGGTAGTGGGACTAGGGACGCACTAGGTCTGCCTGGGGCCTGTGAATACCCAGCTTCATGTAGCTCCGTATCTTGTTGGCAGCTGGCTAAGGGGCTGCGTGGGCTTTTCCTTTCTACTGTGGTAGCTATAGCTCCATGCTGCCTTTTAGGGCTCTCATTGATAAGAGAAGCGGACGCGGTTGGTGGAGATGGCTGTAGCTGCTTGAGAGGATTCGGGCGGTGAGGAAGCGTTGTCTAAGGTGTTTCTGGGGCCCCGTACATTTACAGGCCTGTGGATTCCGCCTGTCACACAACTACCTAGCAAGGCTGCCTGGCTGGGGTTCCAATTCAAGCTGCACATTCCATAAACACCGTCCACTTTGGCTCCAGCCTCCTGCACCCCAGGAGCCCATGACACTGCACGCCTGTCTGAGATGCAGGCTTGATTTCTCTGCGGGCTGTTTCTCAGCCGTCTTCCCCCTCACCCACCCCCGTTACAATTCCAATTTTGAGAGCCTGGGTTTGTAGGTATTGTCAGTCGATATCCACAACCCAGTTTCTCTTAAAGGTGAAGAGAGAAGAGTGAGCTTCATAAGTGTATGTGTGTATCTCAGCTTGAGCATGGGGCAACCTCTCGGCATGTTGAAAGGAGCGCAGGATGGAGGGAGGGGGTGAAGGAAAAGCTAAGATGGAGCTTAGACTTTTCCGGTAAAGAAACTGATGTCAGCTCAAGCTTAGCGACGGGGGTGGCAGGCGAGGGGAAGTGAGTCTGAATAATTATGCCCCGGGTGAAGGATTTTTCATTTATTTATTTTTTTAGACCAGGTGATCTTCCTGCTAGTTTCTTGGGTGCGGAGATACATGAGTGCAACACCATGCTCAGCCTAATAGCAAATTCTAAAGGAGAAAATGAGAATCTGAGTGTCTTAGCCCAGCTCCCAAATTTCTCACTGAGTGGGGAAAGGTTTTTTTTCCCCCTCCTGGGAAAGGTTGGGCTTTTTTTTCCCCCTCCTGATCCTTGCTGTGATGTATCTTTCTCTTGCTTTTTAAAGCACCCTGGGTTTCACCGCAATTCTTTTTTCTTTTTTTCTCCATGCCAATCCATCCATTTATATTTTGAGTCAAATGAAATTTTTAACTTTGCCAAAGTCCCTGTCTGCCCTAATGCATTATTCACCCTCTGGTCATTTATTCAGCTTTGACTTCCAGAGGCTGTCGAGCCCTGCAGACCTTCCTCTAGTTGTCAGTTCTGATGAGTTCTAGAGCCCATTTCATCTTTCTCTCTCTTCCCTCTATCCTGGCCTGGGGGCTCTTGCTCCTGTCCTGAGTCAGAAGAGGTATTTCATTTAGCTTGGGATATAGGGCCTGCACACGCACAGAAGCCAGCCACAGACACACTCACTCCAGACACTCTGTGCCTCTCAGCTCTTAGAGGTCTGTAAGTAGTCCCAGCTGCTTGTTTGTCATCTTTGGACATTAGTGGTCCTCCCTGAGCTGCCTGGGAATGAAAGTCCCAGGCCCATTCCACATGTGCCAAACCTGATCTGTCTCAGTGGCCCAGCACTTGGGTCATGTAGTTTGTATTTGAGACTCCTTGGCCTATGCTAGTGCTTAGCCCTCAAAGTCTTCCAGCCGAGAAGCAGGTCTTTCCTCCTCCCATCTTCATTCTTCCCATGAGCCTTCTCTTCGTCCCTAAAAAAGACATTGAGTCAGTGACTAGAATAAGAATTATGGGAAATTATCGTGATACCTCTTTATTGAATGTCTGTTCTGCTGGACGACCAATATTCCAGTTCTCAAGAAGTTAAAAGTAGAACAGGCAGAGACACATAAACAACTAATGGTCATAGCTGTGTTGAGCACAGTATCAGCTGCATGCCGAGTGCTAAATGAAGCACAGAGGAGGGAAGACAAGGCAGGGCAGGAAATCGGGTTTCTGATTTTTCAAACCAGTGTCTGTGGAGGAAGGTGAGAGAGGGTGAGCTGCCTGCAGGGTCAACCCATAGCTAAGCAGTCTGTACCCAGCAGTACTTGAGTGGGCACAGGTTCCAGCAAGACCTCCAGCCTGAAGCTAGTGGGAGTTAACACTATTCTGACACTAACCTCATAAGCTTCTTGGGCCCAGCTGAGGTCAGTGGCTAAGAATGAGGGAGTGCAGAACTGTAATCTGGATTAACGGTAGCACCTCCCTTTTGCCAGAGTTCATGAATCCTTGGAGGAGAATAACATTGAGGATTCCCCATTGAAGGGGGAAGACAGTTATGGGTCTTGGGATTTGCTCGACCATGGAGATCCAGGCCATATGTTAGGGACAATCTACATAGGAAGACTCAAGCAGAAAACCATAAGACTCTGGAGATGCTGATTGTTAGAAAACAGAAAATATATTGCAGAGGATGATGGGTGGTGCAGAGCTGGAATGTTTATAAACTGACTGTCAAGACACAGACAGGGCCTCAGAGCCACCGTGCTAAACAATCCCACCTAGTATTGCCCTGGTGATGTTTGGAATAAACCCTATGGAGGCACAGCATCATGGTCCTGGCGGGGGGGGGGGGGGGGTCTGTGACTTTGAGATCACCGTGCTGTGTTAACTCTCTCTGTATCATGCCATGCTTGGAGATTCAGGTGCCAAAGCACGTAAACTCCTAGCCTTGATCTGTGAAGAACATTCTAATGTTCTGCTTTTCATTTAGTGAGACTCTCTAGCTCCAGATGTTCTCCCCCAAAATTACAGAAGGCAAGGCAGGGCAGGAAATCGGGTTTCTAATTCTTCAAACCAGTGTCAGTGGAGGAAGGTGAGAGAGGGTGAGCTGCCTGCAGGGTCAACCCATAGCTAAGCAGTCTGTACCCAGCAGTACTTGGGTGGGCACAGGTTCCAGCAGAACCTTCCCAGCCACACAAACCTGGAAGGTCAGGATCCCAGGCCTGGACACTAGTGGGTTCTGAGAGGAGCACAGGGGCATGGTGGGGTCTGCAGAGAAGTTGGCAGCACTTCCCTAGCTAAAGGAATCCATTGACGACAAATAAGCAGCAACAGAAATCAGCCCTGGGGGGCAGGGGGGCTTTAGTAGGTTTGTAGGAGTTTTTTTTTCCTATAAAAGGAAAACAGTAAAACTAATGAGGAAAACTGGGTGTCCTGATGGGGGTGCTCCTGCTGGAAGGCCTGTGTTCTTACACCCTTACCTTAGCTGAGCTGAGTTGCCTCTAGCTGGGAGACTTTAACTCCAAACACAGTAGGGCTGAGTGCCTGGCCCAGGTCACGCCTGGCTACAGTGCTCTTCGCGCAGGGTGATTCGACTCTGCCCTACAATTTAGTTTTATATAAATATTTACAGAGAAAATCCAGTGACTCTACTGGTAGAAAATGATGGGAACAGAATCCCAGACCTAATGGAAGCTAAGCTCTTTGTCCATAGAGTAAGGGTAGTGAAAGACCTAAATCTAGGGAGCAGAGACCTTTATTCTTTATAATTTGGCCTCCTTAGCTTTAACTGTCAATGTGATAAAGCCTTGTCATCTGAGAGGAAAGCCTCCATTAGGGAATTGCCTAGAGCAGACTGGCCTGTGGCCATGTCTGTGGGGGATTGTCCAGATTATTAATTGATGTAAGAGGCCTCAGTCCGCTGGGGGCAACACCTTTCCCTGGAGCAGCTGGTCCTGAGCCATAGCAAGGAAAGAGAGAAAGAAAGAGAGGTAAGTAAGTAGGAGTTGCTGCCCTGACTTCCCTCAGTGATGGACTTGAAATTTATAAGCCAAATATATCCTCCCCCGAAGTTGAGTTTGGTCAGAGGGTTTTATCACAGCAACTGAAAGGAAACTAGAACATACCTTCTTCATGCCACTCCCAGGGAAATCAGGTGGGCAAGCCCTGCCCTTAAGAAGACCAGGCTTGGGCTGGGGAGATGGCTCAGCGGGTAAGAGCACTGACTGCTCTTCCGAACGTCCTGAGTTCGGATCCCAGCAACCACATGGTGGCTCACAACTACCCGTAATGAGATCTGATGCCCTCTTCTGGTGTGTCTGAAGACAGCTACAGTGTATTAAGCCGGAGCGAGCGGGGCCGTCCTGAGTTCAGTTTCCAGCAGCCACATGATGGCTCACGGCCATCTATACAGCTATAGTGTGCTCATACACATAAAATAAATAAATAAACCTTTAAAAAAAAAAGAAGAAGAAGACTAGGCTCAGCTCTTTGGAACCAGCTAATCATACATAGTAGTCAAGTTCTGAGTGCCCATGTGAACACCATCCTTCCCACTAAGGATCCCACCATCCCAGATTGAGTATTACCAAGGCCCTAGTTTTTGCCTAGGAAATAGTTCTTGAGTTTAAAATGCCTGTGTTGATGAGATATTAGGAAAGTGAGAAATGGCAAGGCATCCCAGCACTCAGGAGGCAGAGGCAGGCAGATTTCTGAGTTCAAGCTCAGCCTGGTCTACAGAGTGAGTTCCAGGACAGCCAGGGCTACACAGAGAAACTCTATCTCGGAAAAAAAAGGAAAGTGAGAAATGTAGGATTTAGAGTTCTGTTAAAGTTTACAACTCTCTACCCCCAATCCCTTGATTGGCTACAAAATGTTGTATTAAACAAGAACTTTGAACCTAACAGACTTTCAGAAAAAAATCTCCAGCAGCTAATCTGAAGCTCATTTGAGGACAGAGCGTGTTTGCTTACGTTAAGGTCATAAGTAGTACTGGCAAGCATGCATGATCCAGACACCATAGCCTGGCCATAGAAGGCAGAGGTGAGTGCTGGGTCCTCAGGGCACTGCTGAAAGGCTCTGGGATGGTCAGGGAGATGTTCTCTGTATCCATCAGAGGCTATGAAGAAAGTAGAAAGGGGCTGGGAAGATGGCTCAGTGGTCAAGAGCAGTGGTGGTTCTTTCAGAGGACCCAAGTTCAATTCCCCACACCCACATGTCAGCAGGCAAACACATGGTACACACGAGAGAGGGAGAGAGAGAGAGAGAGAGAGAGAGAGAGAGAGAGAGAGAGAGAGAGAGAGCCCACACACAAAGTAAAATCCATAAAGCAAATTTGAAAAAAAAATTAGGACAAGATGCTCCTTTTAAAAGTCACAAAGAACTTTGCTTCAAAACCTAGTACTATAGCCAAAAAACCTCGAGCCAGTGGGTTAACAGCAGCAGCATGGCTGTTGCTGATTCATCTATGAATCAGGGAAGGCCCTCTGCTCATGAATGACAGGGACACATAGCACAACTGACATTTGTTAAGACCATAGGAAGCATTGTGTGTAGCAACAGAAAGAACCCCAGCGGTAAGAGCCACACAGCTGTGTCCTCCTGTGAGCAGCCATGCTGTGTCCTCCTGTGAACACCTAGTCATCTGGTCCATGCCGCCTCAGTGTGGCCATCTTTATGTATCTGTGAAAATTTACCTCAGCTCCAGAGCAGAATCTGGGTCTTTAGTCTCCAGGTACCTATAAAGGAGACTCAGAACATGAGTAGAACTTAGACTGAGCCGGGCAGTGGTGGCGCATGCCTTTAATCCCAGCCCTTGAGAGGCAGAGGCAGGGGAATCTCCTAAGTTTAAGGTCAGCCTGGTCTACAAAGCAAGTTCCAGGACAGGCATGGCTACAGAGAGAAGCCATGTCTTGAAAAATCCAAACAAACAAAGAGCAGAAGAAAGGCATGGTGAACGGCGGACGCTGCTCACCGGCCATGCCGTCTCTTTGTAGGAACAGGAAGCCACCCACCACCATGAGCAGCACTCTGTCACCCACTGACTTCGACAGCTTGGAGATCCAGGGCCAGTACAGTGACATCAACAACCGCTGGGACCTGCCCGACTCAGATTGGGACAATGACAGCAGTTCAGCCCGCCTCTTTGAGAGGTCCAGAATTAAGGCCCTGGCAGGTAAGGGAGGGGCGGGGAGGTGAAGAGATTGGTAGAGATGGGTTTATGAGCTCTGGATGGAGAGCCTTTGTCTTTATGGGAAGACCTGCCTCATTTTCTAAGCTGCTGCTCTGAAGAGACAGGTACTGACCCCTGGTCATCAGATCCAACCTCAAGGGCAAAAGACGTGCCCTGTACAACACCCTCTACCTTCCTTCTCCCCTAGCCTAGAGATGCCATACACATCAGCCCCTGGAAGGAGCCAGCTGGGTAGATAAGCTTACTTTCAGGACCTTAGCCCCGCATCAGGTCTCTGCCCCTGCATGCTTTGCCTTATTACCTAGTTGTCACTTCTGTCTCCATCCACCTCTCTCTCACCTTTCCTTCCAACGAACCCTCCCTTATTTCTACTGCCATTTCCCACAGCTGTTCCTCTCCTGGCCCATTATCTTCCTGGCACTCTCCCCGCCCCCTCCTACCAGCTGCCTGTTACTCCAGTTATTTTATTTACCTGTTCCCTGAAGCAGTTCTCTCAGCAGCTGCCCTCCCGTTCTCTCAGGGCTTGTGCTCCACCCACCCCCTCGGCCCCTGCCCTCCCCTATGGCCAGGGCTCTCCCCTTGGCTGAGCTGGGACAAACAAACCAGTCTGACTGGCCTCCTGCATGGGGTGGGGGGTGGGGGGTGGGAGGGTAGTGGTCATAGCAACAGGAGTGCAGCTGCCACCTGACACCACCACCAGCCAGTGGCTGTTTTGGGATTGAGTCACCTACACACCCTAAGGGCACCCACCCAGGCTGCCTTCCACTTTCATCCCACCCTCTCACTGACCTGCCCATGGCCCAGCCAGTTCCAATATGGGAGCTCATTGCTCATTACTTCCACTTTAGGAATGATTTCCCACTGGGGCAGCTCCCAGCAGAAGAGATTTGGAGGCCAGATGATTTTTACAAATACCAGTTCTCAAGAAAGATGAATTGTGCCGGGCAGTGGTGGGACACACGTTTAATCCCAGCACTTGGGAGGCAGAGGCAGGCGGATTTCTGAGTTCAAGGCCAGCCTGACCTACAGAGTGAGTTCCAGGACAGCCAAGGCTACACAGAGAAACCCTGTCTCAAAAAACCAAAAAGAAAAAAAAAGAAAAAAACAAACAAATAAATAAATAAAATTAAAAATAAAACAATAAAAAATAAAAGAAAGATGAACTGCAGAATATTTAGACAGCCCAGAAATTCACGATTCTTAAAAGCTTTCCCAGAAAGCTATACTCAGCCAGCCCAGCATCAGGCAGTGGTTCCAGCTTGTTGAGTTCATGGGTCACTTTCTCCTGGCGTCTTCCTAGCTGGGATTGGAGGCTGGCTGATGAAGTACTCATATTAGTACTTCAGGAGCTCAGGGAAGACAGAAAACATGGGGCATGGAAAATGTCACTGCTGTTGGAGAAGTGTGCCTGACACCCTGGATTTAGATTTATGGATCCTCTATCAACTATCATTGATGTTACAGTGCACATGTTACCCAAAACTTTCATGGTATCTGCAATGACACATACCTTCCAGAACTGTCACTGTGTCAGTACAGGTCACATGCCAACCAATGTGATCGTGATATCTATATGTACATGCTACATGTTACCCAATAAATTTGCCAGGTCTAGTTCATATGACAGGTGCTACCCAGAACTCTCACCACGTCTGTGAGCATGCCGCATACCACCCAGTACTGCTACCATGCCTGAGCATTTGACACATACTTCCCAATATTGTCAAACTCTGCACATAAGCCCCGTGCCAGTCAGAACTGTCACAGTGCACGCACATGCTCTTGTTGTGTATTTATTCCCCTGAAGAGGCATCTGTGAATGGTCATTGCTTTGTTCGGTGCCACTCACTCAGTAGGTGCCAAATAAACCCTAAATAATTAAAGAGGAGGAGGAACAAGCTTAGGTTAAGAGTGGCAGAGGCAGAGGCCCAAGAAGAGGTAGGAAGGGCACCCGATAGACGTACCCAGTATCAGGGGTCACTTGATGGATGTACCCAGCATTCGGTGTACAGGGGCTGGGATATTGACTGAGGAATCTGGTGGGCAGCGGAAAAGGGCTGGTACTGGAGGACAGTCACAGTACTTACTCCCCAGAGGAGGTCATAGAAGTCAACACCTGGCTTCTCTTCCAGGATCTCCTTGCTTCCCCGTTTCTCTGCTCTCAGGGCTGAGATCAAAGCTCAGGCGTCCTGGAACAAGCCCACCTAGAGATGCCCAGAGAGGCTGGCCCACCCTGCAGACCTTCTGAAGGCAGGAGTTTGCTTTGGGGCCGCCTCTGGCAGGATTTCCCTAGTCTTGGGCAACCAGTAGCCTGACGAACAGGTCTCTGGGTGCTGGCAACTCCCTCCTCCGCCCCTGCAGGGCCTGGCCATGCCCCAACTGGCTCCGCCTCCTAAGCAGCCTGCCCCTCCCCCCGCCACTGTCCGACCTGTTTGTCTGGAGCTGCCTCTGTCTCCTCTCCCTACAACCAGGTGTGTCCCACTCACTGTCTCAGAAGCTGAGGCATCCCATAACTTTTTCCCCACTCCTTGAAACTCCCAGCATCCTTGAAACCACTCCACCCAACCAGGTACGGAGGAAGCCTTTTTCTGGACGCCCCCAGCACAGGCTCAGGGGATACACACTCAAGGCCCTGCCCCGGCAGGGGAGCATGGACTCTGGGCCACAGGCTAAGTAGGAGGCAGCAGGCACCATGAGTACAAACGGAGTAGGCAGGGTCCATGGAAATGGCCTGAACGGGGCTGGTGAGTTTTACTATGAGGCTGTGGAAGGGTCTCAGAACCCTGGGGGCGTTCTGCTCTCGCCAGCTGCCTTCATCAATCCTGCTCAGTATGCCAGTGTGCTGGAAGGACGCTTCAAACAGCTTCAAGGTGAGTTTCCTCGGGGCAGAGGGGAGCCTGTTGTGCCCAAGGGGCCCAACCAGGGGCAGGAAGAGCTCGCAGACCCAGAACCCATGCCTACCGCTTTCTGTGTCTCAAATGTTTATGTTGAGGGACGACGACAACGTGGTGAAGCTTAGAGGGAATCATTAAAAGTAGCCAGAGAATGTAGGCATGTGGACAACAGGAATCCCACTGGATGAGACTGGGGGTGGGAGTCGGGCTGCCATAAGGGGTGTGACCTTGAGGTGTCCTGCCGGGTGCAAAGGTGGTGTGGATGGAGGGTTAATGTCTTCAGCTAGAGAAGCCGCAGCACTCTCCCCTGGCAGCTCACCCTCATGGTTTGGCCATGCTGGTCTTGTTAAGGAAGCGGAGAAGGGCACTGGCCCGGAGGCTTCTGTTTCCGTGGGCTTCTGCATGGGTGTGAAGGAGGCTGTGTGGAGAATGGGAGAGCGTGTGTAGGAGGAGGAGAGGGTTTGTACTCACAGGTCCCATAGATGCCTGAGCAGCGGTGTTCATCGTGGCCCAGATACGTGTGTTTAGGGACGTTGTGAGAGTCTTGTGGTGTCTTTAGTGCCTGGACTTACCAAGTCTTTCTAGGTACAGTTTCCATTTTTAGTCTACCTGTGTGTCTCACACCAGTGGGCTGGGTATCAGGAAGGTCTCCCTGGGTTCAGTAATGACTAGATGACTTAAGCTGTCTTCAATTCATATAGGGCCTAGAGATCCTAAAAGAGGCCCAGAGTCACCATGGGTGATTGGGACCCCAGGTTTGGCATCGGCATGGGACTTGGAGATGAGAAAGTCAGGAATGAACTTGGGTGTGTGGTTGTTCTATGGGGAAGGTGCACAGGAATGTGAAATTAAGGGATGAGTCTAAATTTCTGAGGTGATGGGGCTGAGGTGGGGACAAATGGAACTCTACACACCTCCCACTTGGGCTGGGTCCTTACTTAGGGCTCTCAAAGGGCAACTGGCAAGAATCCTGGCCTCCAAAGTAGTGTACAGTACAGAGCTTAGGTCTTCCCTCTACACTGACAAAGTCTTTTATCATCAGTTTCCTGTGCAACCTGACAGCATCCCTTGTCAGGAGCTCCCCTGGGGTTGGGGCTGCCCCTCCTTGCCTGCCTCTCTTGAGCTCCCCTGGGCTGAGGCTACCCCACCTTGCCTGCCTCTCTTGAAGGCTGGCACTCAACTCCACCTGAACTACTCCTTTCAACTTGCAAGTTCTTATTTCTTTTTGTTCTTTTGGTTTTGTTTTTGTTTGAGATGGGATCTCAATATTTGGTGAGATCCACCCTAGCTGGTCTGGAATTCAGAGATCTTCCTGTCTAGGCCTCCCAAGACTAAAGGCGTGTGCTACCATACCATGCCCAATCTAAACACTTTCTTTTTCCTCCAGACATGATTTCTCTGTGTAGCCCTGGCTGTCCTGGAACTCACTCTGTAGACCAGGCTGGCCTTGAACTCAGAAATCTGCCTGCCTCTGCCTCCCAAGTGCTGGGATTAAAGGCATGCACCACCACTGCCCGGCCTGATCTAAATTCTTACAAATTGTTTCTTAATCTTGGGGTATTGGTATTCTAGATTTAGATCCTCTCCAGCCAACTGTGCAGCCCTGTCTTAAGGTAGGAGTAGCTTACCTTCTCTGTACACGACCCAGGGCCTTAGACACCCACACTGCCTCTCCACTGAAGCTGTGAGATCTGCTGCCATGTTCACAGGCTCCATCTTCTCCCTGTCCACATCTGAAAGAAAGGAGGATGTGCCCTTTCAGATGTGGGAGGCATGTTGCACTGGGCACCCTCTAGATGTATCTAATTTAATTCACAGTGACCCAATAAAGTAGGAAATAATATGCTGATCCTACAAATGGAGAAACCAAGGCACTGAGTAAGCTGCCCAGTATGTTAATACTATTACAGCATGAAGCCTAATCCCAGACCCCTCTCCCCCTTGAGTAGTTTCCTTCTTCCTCTTCTCCTCCTCCTCCCCCTGTTTTGGTTTTTCAAGACAGGGTTTCTCTGTGTAGCGCTGGCTGTCCTGGAACACTCTCTGTAGACCAGGCTGGTATACAGATCCACCTGCCGTAGCCTCTGGAGTGCTGGGATTAAAGGCGTGACCCACCTGGGCGGTGGTGGTACATGCCTTTAATCCCAGCACTTGGAAGGCAGAGGCAGGTGGATTTCTGAGTTAGAGGCCAGCCTGGGCTACAGAGTGAGTTCCAGGACAGCCAGGGCAATCCAGAAAAATCCTGTTTCGAAAAACCACAGGACAAAAATGCCACTGTCTGGCTAGACTGTTTGTCTTGCTTTACTTCTCCTTTGCTCATGAGCTCATACCAGCCTTTTCATTTCTTTTGTTTGTTTTTGTTTTGTTTTTTCAAGATAGGGTTTCTCTGTGTAGCCCTGGCTGTCCTGTAGACCAGGACACTCACTCTGTAGACCAGGTTGGCCTCGAACTCAGAAATCCGCCTGCCTCTGCCTCCCAAGTGCTGGGATTAAAGGCGTGCGCCACCACTGCCCAGCTGCCTTTTCATTTCTTAATTGGGTAGATTACTGTTTTTTTTTCTTGCCCATCCCCACCCTGCCCGACCCCAGCTGTCACTTCTGCAATCTCTCGCATCCCAAGCCCCAATCCTACACCCTGTCCACTGGTGTTTCAAAGCGGGCACACTGTCCTTGAAGGACAAAAATGACTCCTTGTTGCTACTGCAGATGAGCGAGAAGCGGTGCAGAAGAAAACCTTCACCAAGTGGGTGAACTCCCACCTGGCCCGGGTGACATGCCGGGTGGGAGACCTGTACAGCGACCTGCGGGACGGGCGCAACCTCCTGAGGCTCCTGGAGGTGCTCTCGGGAGAGACCCTGGTGAGTTGGGGTGATGATGGAAGCCTCCGAGACTGGCCAAGGGAAAAACCATAGGAGGGGCCAAAGAAAGCAGAGCCAAACACCATGGCTCCTCTGCCCAGAGGATGGTCTCATTCCAAGGGGCTCGGCTACATGGATTACACGGGAGCCATGCTATGCAGAAACAGGAACAGTGACCCTATTGAAAACATTTCTTCTCCCACCCACCCTGAGTGCAGTTAATTCCCTTGGGAATCTTAATCTGCCCAAGCCTCATCCGGAACCTTGCTTGGGCTCCTTGAGCTCTGGGGCTGGCCCTGTGTTCCCTGAAGGAGATCGTGGGAGGTGTGGAGCAGTTTGCTGGAAAAATGTGGTCTCATGCCTCTGTACCCTCTGTCTGCTGACAGCCAAAACCCACCAAGGGCCGAATGCGGATTCACTGCCTAGAGAATGTAGATAAAGCACTGCAGTTCCTGAAGGAGCAGAAGGTGCACTTGGAAAACATGGGCTCCCATGACATTGTGGACGGGAACCACCGTCTGACCCTTGGGCTAGTGTGGACCATCATCCTCCGATTTCAGGTATCCTCCAAGTGGTGTCTGAGGCGTAAACTGTGCATGAACCAGGTGTTAAACCCTCACACTGTTACTGACGGCCCATGACAATATAAATGCAAAAACTGAGGTGCTGGAGAAATGACTCAGCAGCTAAGAACACTGTAATGGCTACTCTTCCAGAGGACCCAGGTTTGATTCCCAGTACCCATATGGCAGCTCCCTTATAACTCCAGTTCTAGGGTATGTGATGCCATCTTATGGCCTCTGTGAACACCAGGCACACGTATGGTGCCCAAACATCCAGGCAAAATACCCATACACATAAAAATAAAATAATAATAATAAATAGACTTTAAAAATTATACCTCTAAACTGGGAGGTGGTGGTGCAAGCCTTGAATCCCAGCACTTGGGAGGCAAGTGGAGAGCTCTGAGTTCGAGGCTTTCCTGGTCTAAAAGATGGAGTTCAGGATAGCCAGGGCTATACAGAGAAACCCCGTTTCAAAAACAACAACAACATCAACAACAACAAAAACCCAAGCATCTAGAATCTTCTATATCAGTTTACCTTTGAAGCAATATCCATGCATATGGCCCAGGGTCTTGTCACTTTCCATATTACACTCAGTGTCATGTCAACTCCTCGAACAGAACCTCTCCTTTCCCAGTTGACCTCTAAGCAGAGCTTTTTCAGTTCCAACTTTGAAAGCCAGCTCTCAGAGAACATTCATTCATATGCCAGTATTTTCCCCAGAACTAGTTCCCTTCACTTTGTAGGCACTTCCACTACATTGGATCCCACTTCAAATCTCCTGGACTTGATAGTGCATGTCACTAGTTCAGGATATGAGGGCCCAGGTCTATCCCATCATACAGCATTCCTAAAGATCAATTTTTTCATGATTCTCTCTGAGAATAACACGAAGACACCACTAGGGAGTAAACGCCTTGCTCATGACTTTCTTAGATCCAAGACATCAGTGTGGAGACAGAAGACAACAAGGAGAAGAAGTCAGCCAAGGATGCCCTGCTGCTGTGGTGCCAGATGAAGACTGCAGGGTGAGACGCCCAGGATCATGGGGACTGGAGATGACCACACCCAGACTGGACAGTATAGGAAGGATGGGCTCTGAGGTTCACAGCCTCACCCCGTCCTTGTATCACAGAGCATTCAGTGTTTTTCCTGGTCATTCTTTATAGATATGCCAATGTCAACGTGCACAACTTTACCACCAGTTGGAGAGATGGGCTGGCCTTTAATGCCATCGTGCACAAACACCGGTAAGAAGGCGGGGTTAGTGAGCACACGGGTTAATGACCCAGGGACAAACAGCTGGGCCAGGAGAGTGACTGAACTATAGGATAGCCATAGAGGAAAAAAAATGAAGGACAATCCCAGCCTTTGGGAAGCAGTAGTAGAAAAGTAGTAAGTTCAAGGCCAGTCTGGCCTCAGTGAGTTCCAGGCCAGTCAAGGCGACGTAAGAGGGACCCTGCCTCAAGAAGAGTGAGGGGTAAAAGAGTGCGGGAGAGGAGCCAGGAATGTATGCCCCACTGGGGTGGGCTTGGCTTCGGGTGTTTCCAACCGGGAATGAACTCACTTTTTTTGTCTTTAGGCTCTGACTTGCTTTTGATGTTTTCTGTGTTCCCTTCCCCTCCCCCAGGCCAGACCTGTTGGATTTTGAGTCTCTAAAGAAATGTAACGCACACTACAATCTGCAGAATGCTTTCAATCTGGCTGAAAAGGAACTCGGCCTGACGAAGCTCCTGGATCCTGAAGGTGGGCCAGAGCTCTGCAAGACAGGTGTAGGAAGACAGAGGCAAATTGGTGGTTGGCAGGGGAGGGCCGGCAGCCGTGGAAGGATGCAAATGCTTGGGAGTTAGGTAGTAGCAATGGTTTCCATAGCCTTGAATATACTCCAAGCTGCTTGAACTGTATCCTTTTTTTTTTTTTTTTTTTTTTTTGGTTTTTTCGAGACAGAGTTTCTCTGTATAGCCCTGGCTGTCCTGGAACTCACTGTGTAGACCAGGCTGGCCACGAACTCAGAAATCTGCCTGCCTCTGCCTCCCAAGTGCTGGGATTAAAGGCGTGCGCCACCACGCCCGGTCTGAACTGTATACTTTTAAAGGATAATTTTTATGGAAAGAAAATTGCGTCTCAAAAAAGTGGAAAGTGCCTGTGTGGTGCCTTATGCCTGTAATCCCAGCATTCAGCAGGCCAAGGTAGGAGGATCAGGAATTTAAGCCCAGCCTTGCTATATAGAGGAAGTTTGAGGCCAGCCTGAGCTGCATGAGACTCTACTTTAAAACAAAGGGAGCTCTGCCTCAGGAGTTCTGGCTGTAGGTTCTGTCTCAGCCCAGAGCACCTGTATGACTTAGAGCCAGTCACTTAGCCTCGTGACTAGGGCTGGGAATGAAACTCAGGTAAAGTGGTCATCAGGCATGCTCTAGCACCACAAAAATAAATTAAATAAAAATTTAAAAAGTAAAATGAGAGGACTTTGGTTCACTTGATCTGTCATGATTTACTCTAAAATTCTAGGGTTTTAGTTAAGTTATACGACCTTTGGTTCTAAGAACTAGCCTGTGGTCAGATGCCCCTGCTGGCTGCCTCTGGGGACGCTAAGGTTAAAGGACTCTTATTTGTGTACCTGGTGCTGCACTCTGCTTGACATACCTTACTTGTTCCAACAACACCCCTCTGCCATTATTGTCCTCAGTTTACGGAAGAGATAGGTCCAGTAAGCTGCTGAAGGTCATAGACCTGTTACAGCCGAGATTCAGGTTCAGCCCTGCTCTAGAGCCCGTTTCCCCTGCTGCCTCTGCAGGGCAGAGCAATCTGGGTGCAACCAGAAAAGGGCAGCGAGCCAGCCCACAAGCCCCTGTTGGACGTGCTCCTTCCTAGCTTGTCTGTCTGGTTTGATTCTTTCTCCTTGATTTTTTTATCCCCGCCCCCCCCCCCCCCCCCCCGTAGCCCTGCCTCCCATACCCTTAGTTCTGAATGACCAATGTGACACCCACCTGTCACTCAGAGTGAGGCTGACTGCAGAGCTCCTTGGAGAACATTGCAAAGCACGGCTGTGGAACAGAACTCGGGAGCAAAGTGATGGGTCCTGTGACCTGACTGAGCTGACTTCAGGAGCTCCAGCCTGCTTGGGTGTTCTCTGAAGGCTGTGAGAGTCTGACCTTTGAGGGGGAGTCGGCGACCCTAGTCCGACAGCTGAGGGATCCCAGGTCCTTGTCAGCTGTGGCTGAGTGGAGGGAATGCTTGGTCTGACGGATGCTTACCCCCTTAGCTGTACCCATGGCTGAACTCTGGGAGCCAGATCGAAAACAACAGCAGTGACCATGGCCCAAAGAGGCGCCGAGTGCTGGTGTCTCCCCACTGTGCTGCACCAGGCTCAGGACGTTTACAGGCTCTGTCCCACTGCCCCACACCCATTGACTTTTTAGACATTTCTCTAGCCTAGGGGATCATGATCCACCACCTGGGACTGGTATTTCCCTGTTTGCTTTTCTTTCCATAAACAGCCAGCTTTAGCATATATCAAGTATTCTGAGTAAAAAAATTTTCTCCACTGCTTAGCAGGTCCTTTCCATATCCAAGAGAGATTTGGAATGATTGGGTTGTTACTTGGCGTTACTTGGCTCTAAAGCATGGGTTTCCAACCTGTGGGTCCAACCCTTTCACAGGGGTCATGTATCAGATATCCTGCATAGCAGATGTGTACATTATGATTCATAGCAGCAACAAAAATAATTTTATAGTTGGGGAATCACCATAGCCTGAGGAACTATATATTTTGTTTGTTTGTTTTGTTTTTGTTTTTCGAGACAAGGTTTCTCTGTGTAGTCCTGGCTGTCCTGGAACTCATGTACATCAGGCTGGCCTTGAACTCAGAGATCTTCCTGTCTCTGCCTCCTGAGTACTAAGATTAAAGGTGTATGCTACCACTGCCCAGTTTGAGGAACTATATTAAAGAGTATTAGGAAGGTTGAGAACCACTGCTTTAAAGGTATCTGAAAAGATATGTTGGCCTTGGAGGGGTGGGGGGCCCTGGATGAGGTGAATGAGTCAGGTTTTGGGCTATACTGGAAGGGAGGCAGGTTTGTGACGTCTGCCTCACCCTGGTGGTTCTTTTCCTCAGATGTGAATGTAGACCAACCCGATGAGAAGTCCATCATTACCTACGTGGCCACTTACTACCACTACTTCTCTAAGATGAAGGCCCTGGCTGTGGAAGGCAAAAGAATTGGCAAGGTACTCTCACTGTGAGACAGTGGGCATAAGGGCCAGAGGAGGCCTGATGGAGGTCTTACTCCTAAAACGGGATAGGGTAGAGCCATCTCACTGGGTGAGATACCCACGTGCCTGTCTCCTGTCCCACAGGTCCTGGACCATGCCATGGAGGCAGAGCACCTGGTAGAGAAATATGAGTCCCTGGCCTCTGAACTACTGCAGTGGATTGAGCAAACGATTGTGACCCTCAATGACCGACAGCTGGCCAACTCCCTGAGTGGAGTCCAGAACCAGCTGCAGTCTTTCAACTCCTATCGCACCGTGGAGAAGCCACCCAAGTAGGTGTCCCTCGGCCCCACCCTGCCAGAGCATGCCTGCCCAGAACTGTGCTTACTTGTGAGAAAGCCTAAATGAGGGCAGCCTTTTGGGAGGGACACTTGGCAGTACAGAAATGCAGCCAAGGCTTGTTCCCTCCTCGAAAAGCGCTGGAAGCATCCAAACAGCACAGTTGTTCCAAAACACATTTTCTAATGACTAGCCATTTTTAAAAAGCATGCCATGGAAGAATGATTGCCATGGCATGTCAAGCCAGTGAAATCCATCAGATAAAAATTACTGGTTGTAAGCCAGCTATTGTGGCTCGTACCTGCAAATTCCAGCACTCGGGAGTCTGAGGCAGGAAGATTTTGCTGAGTTCCGAGGCCAGCCATAGTGAGTTCCAACCTGGGCATCAGAGTAAGACCCTGCCTGGAAAAAAGAGATAGATGGATGGATGGATGGATGGATGGATAGATAGATAGGCAGGCAGCTGGCTGGGGCCATGCAACAGTGTAGTCTCAGTGTAGGAATAGACAGGACTGGACCTGGCAGACAAGTCAGCAGCTAGCAGTATGGTATTGCTGATAGCATGGACATCACAAAGATAATTATTTGTTTCTTCATGTGTAAGATGGCTGTTAGCAATGCTACATAGCACAGACAAGGGTGTGTGTGAATATGAGAGAGTGTGTGTGTGTGTGTGTGTGTGTGTGTGTGTGTGTCCTTTGCCTGGAAAATACTTCTGGGCATTCAGCAAAGATGAAATCTTAAGGACACTCTCTAACATGACCTTTGTAAGATAGTAATAATAAGTCATGTTCATGAAGCAAGCAACTGAAGATAGTAATCCCTCCAAGGAGATGAACAAATTGCCACAGCTGAAGAAGTTGCTACATGAGTTCTTCATAAGCCACAGCAAACAGTTATAAGCATCCAAGTCTAAAATGCTTGAGTTCAAATCTTGGCTCTGCCACTCTGCAGTTGGGAGCATTGGAGAGATTGTATAGCATGCTCGTGTTTAGTTTTCTCATCTGGAAAACAGAGGAAAGAATGTAGACTGTAGACGGTGAATGGAAGTTACCATGAGCGAAGTGCTAGAAGTGGTGCCAGCCAAGGCCCTGTCACAGCTGCTCAGTTGGTCACTGAGCTCTGGTTACTGAGCTCTGGTCACTGTAGCTCTGTTTTAGGAGGCAGAAACTAGCGCTGGCATGGTAGCACCAGTCACTATTTCCGTAGAATTTTTGGTTACTTTAAAAAGATGTTCCTGCTGAGGCTGGAGTTGCAGGCTTATAATCCAAGCTATGCAGGAAGCTCAGACAGGATGATCACAAGCTCAAGTTCAAAGCCAACCTGGGTAACTTAGTGAGACCTTTGATGAA
Source organism: Montemys delectorum (assembly GCA_019843815.1). Lineage (NCBI taxonomy): Eukaryota > Metazoa > Chordata > Mammalia > Rodentia > Muridae > Montemys > Montemys delectorum. Next base: position 18,608 of record JADRCD010110042.1, read on the forward strand.
GCAGAAAATTTTCTTTCTTTATTTTTTTTTAAAGATTTATTTATTTATTTTATGTATATGAGTACACACTGTAGCTGTACAGATAGTTGTGAGCCTTCATCTGGTTGTTGGGAATTGACTTTAGGACCTCTGGTCACATCAGTGGCACCAGAAGAGGGCGCCGGGTGGTTGTGAGCCACCATGTAGTTTCTGGGATTTGAACTCATGACCTTCAGAAGAGCAGTCTTACCCGCTGAGCCATCTCACCAGCCTGAAAGTTTTTTTTAAGAGTTACAGATGTAGTTCAGTGGTAGAGCATTTGCTTAGCATGCATGAGGCCCAGAGCTATAGTAAGTAAGTCAATAAATAAATAGAAAGATAAATAAATAAATAAATAAATAAATAAATAAAATGTTGTTAAGACAAGCATAGTGATGTTAACCTGTTACCCCAGGTCTCCAAAGGCTGAGGCAGAAGGATTATGAGTTCAAGGCTAGCCTGGGCTACATAGCAAGACCTCCACCCCCAAAAGAAAGAAAAGCAAAGTGAGGGTGGCACACAACTTGAATGCCAGCCCTCAGAGGGAAGCAGATCTTTGAGAGCAGGGCCAGCCTGGTCTACATAATGAGTTCCAAGAAAAAACAAAAAAGAAAACCAAAGTGTGTCCTTTTGGCTTACCTGCTTGTGTTTTTTGCTTTCACACAAAAAGCATGTGTGGCTTTCATGAAAAGAAAAGCAGCATGGATACTGTGTCATAGAGTTTGTCATAGAGTTGCAGGTTTGGGTCCCTTTTGGTCTTTGCCTCTGACCTTGACTTGGCTTCTGCTTCAGGTTCACAGAGAAAGGGAACTTGGAGGTGTTGCTCTTCACCATCCAGAGCAAGCTGCGGGCCAACAACCAGAAGGTCTACACGCCACGTGAAGGGCGGCTCATCTCAGACATCAACAAGGTCCATGGCCTCCCTTAATTTTACATCTACGGATGGCCATCCTTGGTGTCTGTACTTTTCAAGCCTCTTGTGACCCAGGGCCTTCTTGACCTCCACCAAGCCCTGCTACCCACTGCCCACACACCCAGACGTGACTCTGGTGTCCTCTCATGATTGTGCTCTCTTTCCCTCACTATCCATACAGAGACAAGAAATAAATCAGACCGCAAGGCTTTTGTTCAACATGTCCCATTCCACTGTCAACATTTCTGTTTTTCAAAAACAGAAATGTAAGACTAATGCAGGGAAACTAAGGTTTGCCCAGAGTCTGACCTCTGTAGACAAATCAGACATTTTCCATAGATGACCTCATATCTTGTCCAGAAGCAAACAGTTATTATGTGGCTTCACAGTGTGCCTGGAACCTCTCCCTTTTCAGGCACAGGTGCCTCACAGAGACCATTCCATGGATCCGACAGACCCAGCTTCTCTGGCACTGACCTGGGTCTAGGGGATCTATGCTTCCATGGCCCCAGCCTTCTGAGCTCTACCCTGGTTCCATTGTACTAATCCAGTTTCTACCTCGCAGGCCTGGGAGCGGCTAGAGAAAGCTGAACATGAGCGAGAGCTGGCCCTGCGCACAGAGCTGATCCGCCAAGAGAAGCTGGAGCAACTGGCTGCTCGCTTCGACCGCAAGGCTGCGATGCGGGAGACCTGGCTCAGTGAGAACCAGCGCCTTGTGTCCCAGGTAGGACTCATGTTTCAGACATCCAGGTTGGTGGGGAGAAATGGAAGACAGACAGTCCCAAGGAAGGGTTCCTGCAGAGTGGTAAGAGGATAAAACACAGTATCTGTCATGCAGGAGACTCAGGATCTGGGGGCCTAAAGACAGCGAGGCAGGATGAGGGGATTCAGAAGGGACAGACAGCCACTATCTAAAGTTGGTATCTGGCGCTCTGGGAAATAGGCAGAGCAAGCAGAAGTCCTATCCCTTCATTCTCAACCTTCCCCTCCCCACCTCTGTCACAGGACAACTTTGGGCTGGAGCTGGCAGCAGTGGAGGCTGCAGTGCGGAAGCATGAAGCAATTGAGACAGACATCGTGGCCTACAGTGGCCGGGTGCAGGCAGTGGACGCCGTAGCTGCAGAACTGGCTGCTGAGCACTACCACGACATTAAGCGCATTGCGGCACGGCAGAACAACGTGGCCCGGCTCTGGGACTTCTTACGGGAGATGGTGGCTGCCCGCCGTGAGCGACTTCTTCTCAACCTGGAGCTACAAAAAGTGTTTCAGGACCTGCTCTACCTCATGGACTGGATGGCAGAGATGAAGGTAGTGGCTTGTGGCAGGAGTCCTGGGGTGTGGCTGTCTACCTCACTCACTCACTCACCCACTCAGCCCATCTCTTCATAGAGTGTACTAATGCGGAGCCAGTCCCTCCTAGTTCTCATGAGCACAGGTGACAGACTGTCCGTATGGGACTCCCAGCCTAAGGGGGAAAGAGGCTGATAAAAACAACCATAGACACCATAGCAGGTGCTTGCTTCTAAGGCCTGCAGGCACTGCAGCAGGTGATTGGGCAAGGCCTTTCTGGGAGAAGGCCTTTTGAACTGAGGCAAGGAGCCAGCCCAGAATGCTCTGCCGAGAGCAGGCTCTGGTCTAAAGGAATAATGAGTTTAAAGCCCTGGGTTGTGCAAGTGGGGCACATAGAGATTGCAAAGGTAGCCCAGTAGCTATAAAGGGGAGGAATGGCTGACTCCATCCGAATCCTACAGGCTTGGTCAAGGAGTTTGGATTTTACTCAGAGCATTTTAAGTGTTTAAAGGGTTTCAAAGAAAGGAAAGAGGTGTTGTTCCACCTCCTGTTTTAAAAAGGACCCTTGGGCTACTGTGTGCAGAAGGTCTGTGGGCAGCAGGAGTGGGAGTAGAGAAACAGACTGCCGTCTTCTAGGGGAGAGGTGGGCTCGGGGGTGGGTCTGGGAAAAAATACTGAAGGGTGCTGGAATGGAATAGGGACAGTAGTGGGTATCTATGATTCTGGAGCAGAGCTGAGTCACAATAAAGATTCCAGAGCAGGCTTCAACAAGAAAACTTCCATGGGAGGGCAATCGAGGATAAAGAATCAAGTGTGAAAACAGAACTGGGGGTGCGTGTGCGCTCGTGTATGTGTGTGTGTGTGTGTGTGTGTGTGTGTGTGTGTGTGTGTGTAACATGGAACTATCCAGAGAGGGAAGGACGATGCAGTGAGGTTGGCATACTGGTAGGGTGCTGGGCAGTTCTCAGATGGTCACTGGTATGCCATGTGCGTCTGGCAGGGCCGACTGCAGTCCCAGGACCTGGGCAAGCACCTGGCTGGAGTGGAGGACCTCCTGCAGCTACACGAACTGGTGGAGGCAGACATTGCAGTTCAGGCTGAGAGGGTGCGAGCAGTCAGCGCCTCTGCCCTGCGCTTCTGCGACCCAGGGAAAGGTGAAAACTGGGGGGGGGGGGGGGGAAGGGAGGCTGCTGGATCTGGAAGGACTAGGAAACAGAGAACATAGGCTTGTTATTTGGGAAAAGTTGGGAGAGGGGAGGATCACTGATGGGTAGATAATGGTGATAGCTAGATCCTGAAGGGAGACCTACCCTGGGGAGTTGGGGTGATTCATGACAAGGGTGGTTGGGTAGCACCCAACCCTGGACCTCTGGGTTTTTTTTTTCTTAGAGTATAGACCATGTGACCCACAGCTGGTGTCAGAGAGGGTAGCCACTCTGGAGCAGAGCTACGAGGCCCTGTGTGAATTGGCAGCAACTAGAAGGGCCAGACTAGAAGAGTCACGTCGTCTCTGGAGGTTCCTCTGGGAAGTGGGTGAGACAGAGGCCTGGGTTCGGGAACAGCAGCACCTCCTGGCCTCAGCTGATACAGGCCGGGACCTGACTGGTGTCCTTCGCCTGCTCAACAAGCACACAGCCCTACGGGGTGAGATGAGTGGCCGTCTGGGTCCCCTGAAGCTCACCCTGGAACAAGGTCAGCAGTTAGTTGCTGAGGGCCACCCTGGAGCCAACCAAGCCTCAACCCGTGCAGCTGAGCTCCAGGCCCAGTGGGAGCGACTAGAAGCCCTGGCCGAGGAGCGAGCCCAGCGGCTAGCACAGGCTGCCAGCCTCTACCAGTTCCAGGCAGATGCCAATGACATGGAGGCCTGGTTGGTGGATGCACTACGCCTGGTATCTAGCCCTGAGGTAGGGCACGATGAGTTCTCCACACAGGCCCTGGCCAGGCAGCACAGGGCCCTTGAGGAGGAGATCCGAGCCCACCGGCCTACACTGGATGCCTTGAGGGAGCAGGCTGCAGCCCTGCCACCTGCACTAAGCCACACACCTGAGGTACAGGGCAGGGTGCCCACTCTGGAGCAGCACTACGAGGAGCTGCAGGCTCGAGCTGGTGAGCGTGCACGAGCCCTGGAGGCAGCCCTGGCACTCTATACCATGCTCAGCGAGGCTGGGGCCTGTGGGCTCTGGGTAGAGGAGAAGGAGCAATGGCTCAACGGGCTGGCCCTACCTGAGCGCCTGGAGGACCTGGAGGTGGTCCAGCAGAGGTAAGATCCATTGTTTTCTCTGAGGTGCATCACATGTGAGCTGGGGGCCTGGTACAGGGAGGGATGCAAGTGCCACTATCAACTGGCTGCTACATTCATTTCTCTGAGCCATAACTGCTTTGAGCCATAAGTATTATCTCTCTATAAGGTCCAGCTGTTGTTTCTCTGTTAGTTTGGGGGGAGGGAGAGAGGGAGAGGGAGAGAGAGAGAGTGTGTGTGTGTGTGTGTGTGTGTGTGTGTGTGTGTTTTTAAGAGGTATTGTATGTGTGTGAGTGTTTTGCTTATATGTATGTTTGTACACTGCCTGTGCCTGGTGCCTGCAGAAGTCAGGAGAGGGCATTAGAGCTTCTGAAACTGGGGTTACAGATGGTTTCATGAGTCACACCATTGGTACTGGGAACCAAAGCTATGTCCTCTACAAGAGCAACCCACCAGTGCTCTTAACCAGTAGGTCATCTCTCTTGCTCTTGCTTTTAGAATATTGAGACAGGGTCTTGCTCTATACCCTAGGCTTGGTGAATGTGTAACAATTTCTTGTCTAAGCTTCCCAAGTATTGTGATTACAGACATGTGCCACCATGCCCAACTATTTAAAGTTTTAATGAAAAGTTAAGCGTACTCAAGAGTAGAGAACATGTCACAACAAATCCGTGTGTCCATCCCTCAGACTCCACTATTATCAATATGTTGCTGTTTTTGATTACCCTTTAAAAAAAACCAAGTCTCTAATATGATTCCTCAAGATGGCCCCTTTAAGAAAGATGAGAGAGTATCCTTATATAGACTAATAATACATTTTAGTTATATGTGGACTTAAAATAGCTATTTGGAAGCTGGATATGGAGTGTGCCTATGCTGCCAGCATCCAAAAGGCTGTGGCAGCCTCTATAAGTCTTAGACCATTCTGAGCTGTATAGCAAGTCCAAGGCAGCCGTGGATATGTAGTGAGACCCTGACTTAAAAGAACAAACTGGGCTGGGGAATAGCCCAGCAGTTAAGAGCATGTACTGCTTTTCCTGAGTTTGATTCCCAACACCCGCGTCAGGTCTTGAAATCAGTTCTAGGGGATGTGACACCATCTCATCCTTTTTCTGCTGGTATACACACACACACCCACACACCTACACACCCACACCCACACCTACCCACATACAGTGACAGACTGTCCCCCCCACACACACACATAAAAGTAAAAACAGTGGTATCCAAAGAACAGTAACCCTTGTAGTCATTTAGAAAGGGCATCTTTTTTCTTTTCTTTGAGAAAGTTTCTCACTGTGTAGCCCTAGCTGTCCTGAAACTTGCAATGTAAGTTGCTCTTGAATTTGCAGAGATTCACCCTTCTCTACCTCTCCAATGTTGGGATTGAAGGCATGTGCTAACATGTCCGGCTGAACATTTTTATTGAATTTCAATACCATTATCACATAAAACAAAATCAGTAACCCCTAGATATCACCTGTCAATCTATAATCAAATTTCCTGGAAGTCTTGGAAATATAAGGTTTTTCTGGTTTTGTAGTTTTTTGGTTTTGTTTTTTTTGTTTTTTTTTTTTCCAAAACAGTTTCTCTGTGTAGCCCTGGCTGTCCTGGAACTCACTCTGTAGACTAGGCTGGCCTTAAAACTCAGAAACCCACTTGTCTCTGCCTCCCAAGTGTTGGGATTAAAAGTGTGTGCCACCAGTGCCCGGCTTTGTTTTGTAGTTTTTAAGATCTATTACAATGTGGGCTTCATGAACTATTAACTCTTGGGCTTAATCCAGCCTGCTGCCTGAGGTGGTGTTTTGTCTTGTCTTGTTTTGTTTTATAAATAAAGTTTTATTGGAGCAGAGTCACCTCCCTCATTTATGGATCATTGTGACTGTGCTCATCCCACCTATCAGAGTTGACTTGTGGATCAGACTGTGACTCATACAGCCAAGTATTGACTCACCTGGCCCTTTACAGAAATGTCAGGTGTCCCCCTCCCAAAGAAACTGTATTTCACATCTTTATGCTTAGACATTTGTTTTTTGTTGTTGTCGTCCCCTTTTTGCTCGTAGCAGCAGGATGGGGTGTGGGTAGCTAGTTAGGTAAGAGCTCCAAAAGGAACAATGAGGTTCTGGTGAAGGTGGGGACCCGCCTGTGCCACAGTTGAAGTTGAAGTTGTGTAGGTATTCATGACTTGGGGCCTTCACTCGATTTTAGCAGCCCTACGATGGATAGCTTTACTCCTCATTTTGAGGGGGTTGGGGACTGACTCACAGCTACTGTGGACCTTATATGCCAAGAGGCTCAGCAGTGCTGGGGCGGGAGCTTCCTGTTTAAGGGACAGTGTTTCTGTGGGCATCTAAAGGATGTGTCACATCATTCAGGGCCTACTCTTCTCTTGCTTCAGGTTTGAGACCCTGGAGCCTGAAATGAACACCCTGGCTGCACGGGTTACTGCTGTCAATGACATAGCTGAGCAGTTGCTGAAGGCCAGTCCACCAGGCAAGGACCGCATCATTGGCACCCAGGAGCAGCTCAACCAAAGGTGGGCTTGAGGTGGGAGGCAGCCCCAGGGACTTGATTTTTTTTTTAAAGGCATTTACTTACTAGGCAGTACAGATGGCACTTAGAGGAAGAATGTGACAGAGCCTAGAAGGGAACTGAAGATGAGGAAAGAAACCCGACTGAAATTTACGTTGGGAGAAAAGAAGTTACAAAGGAATAAAAGAGATCAGGGCAGTCCGCAGAGCCTGGGAACTATCAGAAAAAGGAAGCAAAGAGCAGGGCTTGTGAAAGTAGAAGCAGGGGCTGTATGCAAAGAAGAGCAGTAGGAAAAGGTCTCCAAGTACCTGGCCAGGGCAAGGGAGCTGAGCCCTGCCACATGGAGACCTTTCCCTACTTACAGGTGGCAGCAGTTTCGGTCCCTGGCAGATGGCAAAAAGGCAGCTCTGACATCCGCCCTGAGCATCCAGAATTACCACCTAGAGTGCACAGAGACCCAGGCCTGGATGAGAGAAAAGACCAAGGTGATTGAGTCGACCCAGGGCCTGGGCAATGATCTAGCTGGTGTGCTGGCCTTGCAGCGGAAGTTGGCGGGTACTGAGAGAGATCTGGAAGCCATCTCTGCCCGGGTGGGTGAGCTGACCCAAGAGGCAAATGCCTTGGCTGCTGGGCACCCAGTCCAGGCCCCTGCCATCAACACCCGGCTTGGAGAGGTACAAGCTGGATGGGAGGATCTTCGGGCGACCATGAGGCGGAGAGAAGAGTCCCTGGGTGAGGCTCGGCGGCTGCAGGATTTCCTGCGCAGCTTGGATGACTTCCAGGCCTGGCTAGGCCGCACACAGACTGCTGTAGCCTCTGAAGAAGGGCCAGCCACCCTTCCGGAGGCAGAAGCCCTCTTAGCCCAGCATGCAGCTCTTCGGGGAGAGGTGGAGAGAGCCCAGAGCGAGTACAGCCGCCTCAGGACCTTGGGCGAGGAGGTGACCAGAGACCAGGCCGATCCCCAATGCCTCTTCCTCAGACAGAGGCTGGAAGCCCTTGGAACCGGCTGGGAGGAGCTGGGTCGCATGTGGGAGAGCCGGCAAGGCCGCCTGGCCCAGGCCCATGGCTTCCAGGGGTTTTTGAGAGATGCTCGCCAGGCTGAGGGCGTTCTCAGCAGCCAGGTAAGAGCCCAGAAAACAGTTCCAACTAGAGAGAAGAGGAAAATGGGGATCAAGCGAAGGACAAAAGTGGCAGAAGGGTTAGGCATTAGCAGTGAGTGGAGGAGTTGAGCAAGCAAGATAGACAGGGAGAATATATTAGAAATATGTTCTAATAACAGATTTTATGTTATTAAAATAAAGTGATTCTCAATCTTCCTAATAGTACAACCTTTTAGTACAGTTTTTCATGTTGTGGTGAACCCCCCAACCATAAAATTATTTAGTTGCTACTTCATAACTATAATTTTGCTAGTGTTATGAGTTGTAAATATCTGAAATGCAAGATATCTGAAATGTGACCCACAAAGGAGTTGTGATCCACTGTTGAAAACTGCTGTTATTAGGGTAAAATAATTCTTATAAAATCTAAATGTAAGCACAAACTGACTTTAGAAGAAATGAAAAGCCTGGCTAGTCCTGTAAATATTAAATAAATTAATAGTTACAAATAAGGGGGTGCTCTCAGAGGGGTAGGATCTACATGCTATGAGCTTGCCTTATCTCTTCCACCCAGGAATATGTTTTGTCTCACACGGAGATGCCAGGGACACTACAGGCGGCAGATGCAGCCATTAAAAAGCTGGAAGACTTCATGAGCACCATGGACGCCAATGGAGAGCGCATCCGTGGACTCCTGGAGGCTGGACGTCAGCTGGTGTCCAAGGGCAATATCCATGCTGAGAAGATCCAGGAGAAGGCAGACTCCATCGAGAAGAGGTGTGGTGAAGATGGTGGATCCTTGGGGGGCGGGGGAGGCTTCGAAGAAGGTGGTTGATAGAGTTTGTCTGTGTACAGGTGAACTGATAGATGGGAAGAGAGTAGAAGGCAGAAGACAAAACAGGAAGATCAGAGTAGTTGTAGAGGCTGGGCCAGGATCCACAAGAGTCTTGCCACATCGAGGCAAATTGGAGCCTACTAGGATGGCAGACCTGGAAATCAGATTCCTTGGTTGTCTTTTGGGACTCTTGAGAGACAGTATTCACATAGAGGGACGGCTGGGCCTTCTAGAGATGTTAAGGGTATGGTTTCATCCTGGGCTGTCATTACAGGCACAGAAAGAATCAGGAGGCGGTGCAGCAGCTTTTAGGACGCCTTCGGGACAACCGAGAGCAGCAGCACTTCTTGCAAGACTGTCAGGAGGTGAGGTTTGGTTCCCTGGTACCCCTGTGGCATTTCCTTGCTATTCATCCCTCACACACACACAGAAGCCTTTCATGGCTTCTTCTGGAGTCTTCTGCATCTCCTGGATCGTCTACCCCACCACCCTTTCCCTCTAAAAGATCTCCTTCATTCTTGCTCTATGCTTGTATCAGCTGAAACTCTGGATTGATGAGAAGATGCTGACGGCTCAGGATGTGTCCTATGACGAGGCTCGCAACCTGCACACCAAGTGGCAAAAACACCAGGCGTTTATGGCTGAGCTGGCAGCCAACAAGGACTGGCTGGACAAAGTGGACAAGGTAACTAGTGTGGCCAGAGCCACACAATGCTTGAGCCTTTGGTGGTGCTTCTGGGCAGATCCTGGACAGTCTAGGCCGAGGGAACCTAACTCCAGGACGTGTTCTTTCCAGAGAGGCTCACATTGCCAAATGGGAAGTTATGGCCTGAGGATGAAGTTCTGTCAGACAAAACTTCAAGAAAATAAGTAGACTAGAGAGCCTGTTGTGGCTTGGGTTCAATGTCATAACTATTTCTGGATCTGCAACCCATAACCCTCTACACCTTGGGTCTGCAAACATTTGTAAAGGGCTGATAGGAAATGTTTCCGCCTCTGTAGGCCATAGCCTTGTGTTCCAGCTCCTCCTCTCTGCTGTCACAGCACTTTTGTGCT
>JADRCD010110043.1:0-13526 GCA_019843815.1 Montemys delectorum
ACACACACACACACACTCACACATACACACACACACTCACACATACACACACACACACACACACTCACACATACACACACACAAATGAATGGAAAGAAGAAAGAATAGGTGGGGATGCTACCTTAATCAGGCGACAACAGAATGACCTCTCCATTCTCCAGATGACTTCAATAGAATGGAGGAAATTGATTAGGGCTTTGGAGTGTGGGGGAAGGCTAGCCCTTCTGATTCTCAGCAGAGCAAAGGCAGGATGGCCTGCTATGTAGCCCTGGGCTAAGTTAATCATGCTGGCTCTGTAACCAAGGAGCTGCTGTGCCACGGTGCTCCTTTAATGTGCAGCGCAAGCCCATTTACTTGTTTGATTTTGCTCCTTTTTGGTAAATAATTTACATAGTTTTGCATTAGCTCAATTTGCAAAAATTGAGCAAACAGTGCAATTTTCTGTAATTATGCCAGTGCAAGACAGAAGTAAAGTCTGGCTGAGAGAAGCTTTATCCGAACTGAAAAGACATTTGGTGGAAATGGAGCATGAGAAGCAAATGAAGATCTGCTTAAATTGGCCCTGGCCAACGTGAGAAGGAACAACACAGTTCAGCTAACACTCATTGAGCTGCGTGGCTTTGCTTCCCTTGTTTTTCACACTCTCTTTTCAGCTCCTGTGTAGCGTGTATGTGCTGCTATGGCCCACTCCCCAAGAAAGGAAGCACGGCACTGTTTCTCTGCATGAATGCCTGCAAGCTTTTGTCTAATCACAGTTTGTCACCCTGAGCCTCAGTATTGCATATCTTCCGTTCATCTGCTATTCTAGAGAAGAATCTGGAAACCAGACTGATGTCAGTTCTTTCAAGGGTCAACCACACTGATAAGCCTGAGGCTATGTGGAATGCATCCTTTCTCAGGAAGTGAGGAGCCTTCATCTGTAAGTCTAGAATGAGACAGAGCTGAGCTGAGCTATACTATTAAGTTAATCTGCATAAAATGCACTTGGCTGATTCTAAATTTAAATTATTATCACATTGCTTCACCTCATACATTCTTTTTTTTTTAATTAGATATTTTCTTTATTTACATTTCAAATGTTATCCCTTTCCTCCTTTCCCCTCTGAAAACCCATTATCATCTCCCCACTCCCCCTGCTCACCAACCTACCCACTCCTGCTTCCTGGCCTAGGCACTACCCTATGCTGGGGCATAGAGCCTTCACAGGACCAAGGCCCTCACCTCCCTCTGATAACCAACAAGGTCATCCTCTGCTACATATGCAGCTAAACCCATGAGTCCTACCATGTGTATTCTTTCGTTCGTGGTTTAGTCCCTGAGAGCTCTGGGAGTACTGGTTAGTTCATATTGTTGTTCCTCCTATGGGGCTGCAAACCTCTTCAGTTTCTCTGAATGGCTCTTGAGAATATCTAGGCATTACTTTAGGTAAGTCATTCACTATCCTCTGGACTGCCTTTACCTCTCATTAGTAGGGAGTGCTATTCTTCAATGTCTAGGGTCTGTGGCAACTTGAAAATAGTACTGAAATATCATTAAAATATTTTTTTTCTCTTTTTGTTGCTTCTTAGAGCATTTTTCAATGTGCTTTGATCATATTATTTCCACCTCTTGCCCACTTCACCCCTCCTTTACAACCACCCAGCATCATGTCATTTTTTTTTAAAAAAATCCAATCCCAAACTGATAGACAAGAGTTTTGTTTGAACCCCTAAAAGTAAAGAAAAACATCTTTCTCTTATGCCAGTCACCAGCATATTAAAGCATTTGTTATGAACAGCTGCTTACAGGCATGAATACAACTGGGTTGGTTCTGTGAGAACTTTTCCATCAATATGGACAGTGATAATTCTCTCAACCTAGCCTTAGTTTCATAATTTACATACATCTAGGCAACATAAGCATGACTCAAAGAAAAGAAACCAAGCTCAGTACTGACTGAAACATGAAATGGAGCTGTTCACCAGAGACCAGCTGACTCATAGAATCCTGAAAGAATATAAATTATTATTATTCTAAGCCTCTGAATTTGGGCTATTGCTCAATATATAGAAGAAGACAAATAGACAGAAATACTGGAATGTATGTTGGGAATCAATTGATAGGTGTTCAACAAATTTTGGCTAATAAGAGAGTTTTCATTTTATAGGTTAGCTTATGAAAGAATAGTTGAATATTTTAGTTAGAGAATCCTATATTCATATTAGCTTCACTCATAGCTGATAGGAAGATTCTAGAAAAATCTTCTGAATAATATCTGAAAATGTCAAAGGTAGTGAAGAAATAGTGAGAGATTGGAATATATATAATCAAATGGAGGAAAGGTACCTATCCCTAATTTTAGTTTAGGGCTATGAGTTTTTAGAACTCACACTGCCAATGTATAAATGGTTAAGTTTAATTCAATTCATCCTTTATCCATCATACTCACACTTTTTCCTTATATATATTACAAAATAATGGGATTACTCAAAAAAATGAATAAGAAACACTGAAAACAAAAGCATTCAGAAGGAAAACTGCAAAGACATTCAGATTGTCTATGGAGCCCTCATGGTTGAAACAGCATGCTTCTCCAATCTTTTATTTTAATGAATTTTCCTAACAGTTCTAATAGTTAATTGTCACATAACCAAATACACTGCTGATTAGTGCACAGAATTCAATTGTTAATTAAGATCAGTGAAATAACCAGCTTGACAGGAGAACTGTTTTAACAAGGGAAAGTGACAACCTCATTGATTTTTGGTGGTCAGACTCTACACAGTCAATATGGTGCCCATGAAATCTTTTTTTTTCTATTTTTTCTTTTCTTTTTTTTTTTTTTTTATGGTGTCTAGCCATGTTCTAATCTATATCAGATGGTTAACATACACCCAGGAAGTCCTAGGGTATGTGCTATGTTGAAGAGCTTTTTAAGATAATATCTTCTATAGAGAAAAGACATACAGTTAGAAATAAACTGTCAGTGTATGTGAATACCTAATAAAGAGAAGAGGACTCACAAAAACACCTGCATGCATTTTAAACACCGAGAAGGCCATTTTGGCCATAAGATTGCAATGGTTCCAGGATTTAATGACAAAATTCTCTCTTTCTATATACCTACATTGGGTAACACTTAACATTTTATCTGGGATGGTCAAATGTTAACATAAATGATATATGACTTCTGGGAAAATATCTTTAAAATCTCTGTGTAAGTTGATACCTGTCTATACATTAGAAGGTACAGGTAAGGTAGATAGCAATACTACACAAAGTGAGGTCTTAAGAGAAACCTTAAAGATTGCTGTGTAGAGCATGCCGCCATGCCATCTAGAAAGACAAGGCATGAGCAATAGTTGAACTTTGAATTACTGGAGTAACAGTGCTCTTCGTTACCATAGTGTACATGAATCATGATTGATGCAGTGGCCTTCATATATCAACAGAAAAAGACACATAATGATCTCGAGTCTCTATTCTATACTGATATCTTCTTTTTCAGTAGGTGGTGTTTTTTTTACTGAAGCAAGATGTTTGGAAGTTAAGCATTTCTATTCTACAGAGAATCATAGTAAATAAAGTCCCCTTGGCTTGTATCTTAAAACTCTTATCACTGGGTGGTAGTGTAGCATGCCTTTAATCCCAGTACTTGGGAGGTGAAGGCAGGCAGATTTCCGAGTTCTACTCTAGCCTTGTCTACATAGTGAGTACCAGGACAGCCAGAGCTACACAGAGAAACCCTGTCTAGACAAAAAACACAAACAAAATGAAACAAAACAAAAATCCTCTTATCTAAGTGAATTTCTATCTCTGCTGTGTGAGTGGTGGGTAGAAGGAAGTGCAGCAGATGACACTCTATTTGTTTTAGTTATTCCTGATGCATAGGCCTTCATGATGCTGTTTCTTCTTTGCCTCCCCCCACCTCAGCCAGCAGAGAATGAAGACTACAAAAAGCAATCTTTCACACTTAAAAGAAAGTCAATGTCCTGTCCTGAGTCTGTTGTCAAGAAAAAAAATAATCTGTGTCTCTCCAGTAGCTGTGAAATTCTTTTCTCCCTTGAGAGGGCTGCTTTCTATATCTTGGCCAAGTCATGGCTCTCTTTCTTAATAAAAGCAACCAACATGATTTAGAAGAGATAAATGATGAATAAGGTGGAACCTATTCATAGCCTGGCTACTAAGAACAATTTCACTTAATAAGGATGTCAGTTAAAATAACGCAGTTTAAGTGGACATTTGAAGGGTTTTTTTCCAGGCCTGTTTATAGGGAATAACATAGTCATATCTAGGAAGAAATGCACAGGTACATTCCAGAGGACACTTCCACCAGTGGCTAAGCAGTGTCAGGTAAATACTAAAGACATTGAAAAGCCTAAAAGCCTCTTGTAGATTTCGTGTATTGTAGAATTTGCACACACTAAGGAAAACAGAAATGCTGTCTGGTATAGATAGTTCTTTCCATTTCATGTCCTGTTTCCTTCACAAGTAAAGTGTGTGTGTGTGTGTGTGTGTGTGTGTGTGTGTGTGTGTGTGCATGTGTGTTTGTGTGTGTATGTGCTTACATAGCTGTATGTATATGTTTATGCACCTAAGTGCATATATGTGTATCTATGTATGTATGTATAAATGCATCTAGGTATATAAATATGAGTTTACCCATATATATATATGGTACATATATTATATATGTACTTATATGTATATGTATGCTTAAGCATATATGTATGTATGTGTGGATCACAATAGTATGTGGGCATGTGTGTAGAATGAATCTATGTAGACTCATTTTTTTAGTATAGTTGACATGTGTTCCATACAGTTTTCCTGGGATCATAAGCATCAACTTGTTCATAATTTGTGTTGTTCAAATCTATATGTTGCTTACATAAATGAAATGATGCATTAGTTCTTGGCATTCTTAACTCTAATGATTTTTAAACTGTAGAAGTATTAATAGGAATTTAAAATAAATTTACAAAAATGTTAATTTTCATTTAAGAATATAATAGCAGTATGATCTTTATATTATGCCACTGTGAAAGGAAGCCTGACAGAGTATAGTTTCTTTGTTAAAAGATATTACTGTAGAAACAAAATAAGTTTTTTAAGGACAGTAAATACAATACCCATTGAGAGTTCCATCACTGTGGAGTTCTGTAATGCTCTACTTTATTGAGTATAGATGATAACAGATTTCCTTGTTCTCTTCTTGTCTTCAAAGAGAGAGAGAAAGGGAGAGAAACTTTCAATGTAGTAATCTCAGCACTATCTTCTAAAGTAATGTCTGTTACAACATGTTAAAGTTAGACCAAAATCAAGTAAAACAAATAATTAGTTAGCATTGGGTACTCTACAATATTTAGTAGTTTCTTGTTGAATCGTTTCTAAAAAAGAAATAGGCCTGGTCTTGTGATATTGATGTACATGCAAACTATCAATTCTTGACTGCACATAGAATTCATATGCATCTGACTGGGAAGTGCATCTTAACTGTGGCTTCACAATTGTTGTAAAGAGTTGGAACTTTTTCATCAAGCATCTCTATTCAAATTTCAAAGTCTCTCATTTTTATATAATTTTATTTAGTTTATGTTAAAAATAAGGTATCATGACTTTTAGTTATGGGAACTAAATTAAAGTATAATTCATGTGGAAGATTTGAAGGGATTTTTGTGTGACCAACTTCCCTGAACCCTTTGTTGTGACATTCAGTAAGGGGCTGGTGCAAAGGGGCCTTTTCTTATCATGTCCATGAGGTTAGAGCTGAAAGCAGTTTTTAAAGATAGAAATCATATGATATCAGAGAAAGAGGAGAAATGGATCAAACACAACAGCTAGAACCCCATAACTCAGAGTCAAGGCAATAGCACCCCTAAGTCTGAGAAGCCTGAGGCTTGCTTGCCAAAATCCTCAATGAAGATTTTCCATTAAGAGGTGTGACATTTAGTCATCATGGTCAACTTGGCTGGATCTAAAATTAACTTATCTAGAAGAGTCTCATGAGACATTTCTTAGAAAGATGAACCAAACAAAGAAGACATTTTACCGAATGGCAACATAGTTCAAAACAGCCCTAAGAGAATGAGGACCAAAGGAAAAACGAGCAACGTTTAGCATTTTGCTCTTTTTTCATGAGCATGAGCATATCTAGTTTTTGCTTCAAGCAAAGCCTTCCAACCTGGACTGATGAACAGCAGTTCTCCAGATCAACCCTAGTTTTCCACTGACACACTGGGACCACTGACATATCCATGCTGCTTGACAGAGAAGAAGCTACCATATTCTCAGGTGTTTCAAAGTGGGTATTGTCATGGTGAGACTACCAGCTCCTATAGTATAAGATAATCTAATAAATCAACTCTCATAATCCGTATTTATTCTACCAGTTCTGTTAATCTAGAAAACCTTAGCCAATGCAGATAATGACAGAGTTTCCAAGAAGTAGACATTGAACAAGGCAGTGAGAGTCCACAAACACTGGCTGACAGCTCTGAAGGAAGTCAGGGACTGTACTAGCTGGTTTTGTGTATCAACTTCACACAGGCTGGAGTTATCACAGAGAAGGGAGTTTCAGTTGGAGAAGTGCCTCCATGAGACCCAGCTTTGGGGCATTTTCTCAATTAGTGATCAAGGGGGTAGGGCCCCTTGTGGGTAGTGCCATCCCTGGGCTGGAAGTCTTGGGTTCTAAAAAGAGAGCAGGCTGAGCAAGCCAGGGGAAGCAAGCCAGCAAGGAACCCTCTCCATGGCCTCTTTGCCAGCTCCTGCTTCCTGACCTGCTTGAGTTCCAGTCCTGACTTCCTTGGGTGATCAACAGCCATGTGGAAGTAAGCTAAATAAACCCTTTCCTCCCCAACTTGCTTCATGGTCATGATGTTTGTGTGGGAATAGAAACCTTGACTAAGACAGAGACCATGCATCACACTGACCAGGAGTGAAAATATTTTTGTAGAAATTATGGTATGAGAGTTGTGTCCTCAGAAAACAGAGATTTTTAAAAAGTGGAAGGTTTAAAGAGAAGAAAACAGGTCAGTAAAGCCTTGAGGTACACTGTTGGACAATAAAGTGAAAGATGGAAGGAAGGATATGCATATGGGTAATTATCATTTGATCTGCAGCTTTTATACTTACTGTGGCAATAGGATATAAAGAGTAATCTGGAACAAAGAAAGAAAACATGTTGTCTAAATCCAAGCCATCTCAGGGATTTTCCAGTTCTGCCTCCATGTATTTAAGTCAAACATTTTATATCCTATAGCTCTGGAAACGTGGCAAATTATTTTATTTTCATAGGTAGAAAAACAGCATTTCTTCTTCCAAAATAATAATAAAAAAAAACTGACAGTCAAATAAAACTCCATACTTTAATAAGTAAATTTCTTTCTTTTTTTATTTTCATTGACAAATTTATATTGGGTCTTATTTTCCTAAGCTATAAATAAATACATAAATAAATAAATAATAAAAAATAAACGTTTTCAATTTCACAATTTCCAGCCCACACTCTGCCTGATCACCCTGATTTCATTTTGAGAACTTATCTCAGACAGATGGAGTGAGTTAACAAGTCTAGACTGTGGGAGTGTATAACTACATTTGCATGAGTATGATATATGGAATAATCATTCCCTGAAATGGCATGCACCATAGAGATGAACTCCAGGACTTTATATCTTTACTCAGTGCTACTGAGTGTGGCATGTGTACGGTTTACTCTGGCTACTGTGAAGAGTCTGTCTCAGCTAGAGTGGAAAGCAATAGCTGCTTGCCTGTGCACGTTCCCTGAGCACACCAGCATAGGCAGAGGAGAAGACAATCTCCAGTTGTTATTGCTAGGAAGGTAAAGAGAAAGCAACAATTAGTTGATGTGGAATCTAGCCAGAAATTCTAGACAAGATTTCCTGATTTTCTAGGAAGACACCACTTGGTATACATGAACACAGTTCCGTTCTAATCTGGAAGTTCCTAAGGGAAGAGTTGGCATTTACTATCCACAAGGCAGTACCATTTGAGCTGAGAAGGCAAGCCAGCTCCTCCAAGAATTACTCCAGTTTTTCTTAATAGATATCTTATGCAGGTACACACCATGCCCCAATGTTGTTTCGCTTATGAGATCTGACAGGATCACAGCTTGAAGGAAGAGGTCTATAATACTCTCTGACAGTGGTTGACTTGGGTTTTAATAGAAATGGGCAGAAATGCAGAGACCTTGCACATTTGAGCTCTCAGGATTGGCCAGTTTTCATCACAAAGCCTCTAAGCTTCATTGTAGCAGCTGGAGTGGAGACCTATGAGCTGATCTGGAAAGTTCTGCTTCTTGTTCTAATGGGAGCCACCACATTGCATTCCTTTAATTACACCATGTCATGTTGCGTTTCCCTGTGAAATGACACAAAGGAACACGTGGTGACCTGAGATAACTGTGATGAATTACATCTCCAGCAGAGGCATGCATTGAAAGGTGTCTGCTATGGGAAAACAGTCTGAGTGTGCCATGTTTCTGCAGCCTTGCACATTTTTTTTCATTGATTATCACAGATATTCAATGATAAAGATGATATACAAAAACTACTTACTGAAATTTTTTCACCAACATTCATTTTTGTTAGTGAAGCATATTAATAATTTCATGCAAAGCACAAATGCTGTGACTATAAAGTAAACAATAGCCCTACTACTTTCAGTGGAACTAATTTTCAATAACTAGATTAGCTTATGCTGCCAGCATCAGAGCACTGCTCTAATAGTAGTTTTTTCATCAACTTGAAACTAAAGAGAGAAATCCTAAAATGAGAAGTAACAATTGTCTCATCAGCCACTAATTAACAGTAAGTTTCATTGAAGTTTTAATAATGCTAAAAGCATCATGGGAGTCTTACCTCTTAAATAAGCTTGCCACAAAACACTTGAGGCTGTTAAAAAGTAAATCAGTCTAGACAGTGATGGACACCTAAGGTTTTGACAAAAGTACCAAGAGGACTCAATAGGGGAAGTGTCAACTACTCAACAAGAGGCTTTGGGAATAATTATGTTTGAGTGAATTAAGTTGGATTCTTAGCATTCTACCTACCTAAAAATGTACTCTAGATGAATAAAATATTAGAAGATGTAAATTTTTAAGTCCTACATGAAAAGTTAGTGACAAAGATGATGCTTCTTTAGATATAATTTCGGAAACATGGTAAGAAAGAGTAAGGAAGTAAAAATAGAACCAACAAGCAAGACAATATTAAACTACAGTGAATCTCTATGGCAATAGAAGTAAGAGAGAGGAAAGGAAGCTTACAGGACAGAAAAAGGTAGCTCATGATTGGTTAACTTCTGAAAAATATACATATATATACATACACAGACACACATGCAGTCACACACATACACACAAACAAATAAAACTAAATGGGTAGAAATCTTGAGCAGACATTTCCTAAAGGAAATTATCTAAATAGCTACCTACTCTTTGCCCAATGAACACTGATTGAGGATGAAAGAAATGCACGTTCAGACTTCAGGAAAACAATTCATACTCACTAGACTGACTATTGCAGAAAGCAGTCAAAATGTAAATGCTGGTGAGGCCTGAGATACCTGAGTTCTTGGGGCACTCACTGATGAAAATGCAAATCAGTGAAGCTGTTTGGAAAACACAGTGTCCGGACATTTCAAAAGTATATCTACCTTCTGCTTCAACAGCACACTATGAATAGTTATCCAAAAGGTGAAGAGAGTATTTTTTTGTTTATATAGTACATGTGTACAGTGATGTTATTCAACTTCAGTGAGAATGAAATCTGTTAATATAGGTATGGCCAGTGTCTGAGGACTATCCTAAATAGGTCTGATGCTTCATTATTCCATTTACATGAGCTTTGTGCAGTAAAATAAGTTGGGAGTAGCTCATAGTTGACCATAGCTGAAGGGGAAATGTGGGCTTGCATAAAGTTCAACTTTCTATGATGAAGGCATTGTGGAGATCAGCTGTACAACCTTGTCCCCTCACTCAACGGAACTTAAGGAGACACTTAAAGCTTTGTTGCACTTGTGGAGCTCATAGTCCATGTTCTTATGACAATAAAATATTAAAGCAGTTACTAGCATTATGTTTTTCAATTCTTTATTACTGTGGTCACATATTTCTAGTGCTACAACACGGTCATGGACAACTGTTGTTTGTCACATTGAAAAATGCTCAAAAGGCAGCCCACGATGGGAAGAGAAGAAGATCTTATACACATACTTACTCTTCCATAGTGTTGGTGCTCACAGCAAACACTGTGGTGCTTAAACTTTGCTTTGCTTTTCATTTAAAGTGCAGTTATTCCATGGCATTAGTATATTTTTAATTTTGTTGCTATGATTTAATTTTTCATCCATTGCTATTTTTAAATGGTGTTGTTCCTACTAAATTGCTAACATTTCATATTCCCAGGAAATCTCAAAGAGCTCTACTGACACTTAAAACATCCTTGAGTATGTATCAGAGTCTAATCTGTGTACTGATCGCCCCTGTGCTTCCCTGCCTAACCACAGTCAGGGGTCTGTTGAGCTCAAACACAGACTCTTACAGTGTTGTTTCTGAAACCAGTCATACAAAGTCCCTTCTATTCTAAGCACCAAACTGTACTTTTCAAAGCTACAAAACCTCAGCCTGTTTTCCTGTAGAACTACAGGACAGAGGCAGGAATAATTTTGAAAAATTCAGTTGTTGAATCTCTCTTCATGCAGTAAAATTGAACCTTTTAAAATTCTGCCTGAGAAGAAGTACAAAAAATGCCAAGTTCAACATTCCTTTCGAGTATTTGGATTTAATCCTGATAAAGTCTCTGTAAGATGGTTAAAGAAAACAAAACAAAAACAAAACCCCAGTGCAGTTCCATTTCAGGCACACAAAAAAAAATAGAATAGTTAATACAAGAGGAAATATGCTCTGTAGTGACAAGTCTGAGATTAAACAAAGCCAGGTGAACACTAAATATGGAAAGGATGTTTTTCAGCAAGATTTTAAATCATCACCTTTAACCCAAGATTATTCAAACTTTATAGCATAAAACTGAAAATGGGGAAAATGATATTTTATACCCTGATCAGTATGAAATCTCTAGTTCCTTTCTAGGGAAAAAAATTTTTTTTTCTCTGTGAAGTCATGTGAAATGTTTTAGACAAGCCTGTGGTGCCTTCTACTTCCCTGAAATGCATTGTTATCAATAATAGTATTTTATCAATAAGCTGTAGCTAGATTTTTAATAAATGAAGCACATATGAGAGACTTCAAGTCTTACTGTGCCTTTAACATTTTATAATTACAAACCAGATGCTGGTGAATGAGTTTGGTCAGGGTGAAGCATTGTACCATAGCTTGAAAAAAAAATCAATACCTGCTCCTGAGATAGGGCACTTGACCAGAAAGGATATTGCAAGATACAAAAGAGCAGATATGAAAAGCCATTTCTCTGATATTTAAAAAGAAATCTTATTGAGTCAGCAGCGTAAACAACAGATCAGGTGAACCCACAGAGACCGCATCACTCATGACTGATTTCTTAAGATCATATAAATTTGTATGAGCTGTAAGTTAGATATTAATTTTTGAGGTTTATCTTAAAACTATGAATTCACATACTCTTTCAAATTAGAATATTCTACAAAAGGGAATTGCTAGAACTTTTCACTGTGGCCACTTTAATCACCCACTTGAACCCCAAAATGTATGGTTGAGTTATTTGAGAATTCTGTTTCATACACTGTCTTAGTTTGGGTTTTACTGCTGTGAACAGACACTGTGACCAAGGCAACTCTTATAAAGAACAACATCTAATTGGGACTGGCTTACAGATTCAAACACTCAGTCCATTATTATCAAGATGGGGGTATGGCAGCATCCAGGCAGAAGTGGGGTTGCAAGAGCTGATAGCTCCACCTATTGTTCAGTAAGCAGCTAGAAGACTAGCTTTCTGGCAGCTAGGAAGAAAGTCTCAAAGTCCATCCCCAAAGTAAATCACTTCCTCCAACAAGGCCACACCAACTCCACAAGGCCGCACATCCTAATAGTGCCATTTCATGGGCCAAGAATATTCAAACTACTCTATAGACCTAGAAAAAATATCAGATGAGTTTAAACATGCCATTTACTACATGTAAGATTTGGAAAACTATCTCTGATGCATTGATGAAGTCAATGTGCTCAAGGAAACTTCGGACCTGAATTAGAAATTCCCATTATTTTCTCTGACATAGACCATGGTGTGTCACACAGTAATGACATTCCTGGGTTTATACTGTTTCACCTCCTGAGCCAAGGATGATTCACTGCGGAAGTCAATAACGTAGTGTCAACATCTCATTACTCTGCTTCTCTGAAACTACCTTTCCTTCCATAGAACTGAATCTTAATGCCCTAGTTCCATGTAGTAGATATTAGACAAATATGGATTAATACACAATATTCTCACCAAAAGAACATTTTGTGTACATGAATGAACTGAGATCTGTAAGTACTTGAAGTTACTATTGTAGATACAAAATCCATGAGAGGTAAATTTGAGATCAAATGGACTCCAGTCATGTTTCTAAGCATGACTTTTTATCTGTTTAACTTCTATCTTGGGTGTGTTCTCAATGCTCTTTCTATCCTTAAAGTCATCTAGTAGGTGAAGATTTCTAAATATGGTGTCAGGATACCTTTGACGCTTTGTTCCTATTTATAGGAAGGTGTCTGAAGAAAAAGTAGAAATCTTTGTGAACCTTTTATTGCTGTTGTTCTTTCAGTAGTTATTGGATAGTGATGGTATACAAAGCAACACATCAAATTATTGGACAAGTGTGAAACTCTGCAACCTAATTACATTTTAGTTCTTTTAATTTTATGTATTTACTTATTTATATACTAAGAGAATTAAAATTATTTCTCTAATTATGTTTTATTATGCCAATTGATACATATATAGGAAACACTTATCTATATTTATTTGAATAAAAAATTGGAAATTTTCTATATAAAATATTTTTAAGAAGTATGATTTGGGGGCATACACATAATTTTTATAAAATTACATAATTTATATAATGTGGATTATAGTCATCTCTGCAGGGAAAGAGTATACTGTTTCATTCTACTCACTCACAATAGCACATTGAAATTAAATAATTAAAGCCATCAAGCATGTTTTGATATTTTTATGGTAAGCTAATATCTATTAATCTGTGTATTAGTTAGTAAGAGAAGTTAGATACACCATGATCCATCATGTTACAGTTAGGAGTACTTTTAGATATCATTCTGTTATTATTCACAGATAAGAAAGCTAAAATAAAGATGCGTTCAGGAGACTGCACTGTGTAATTTAGCTTTCAGGTAACCTATTTCAATCTAGACTCAGCCTCCTGTGAATAGAATTTGTGTTTTGTGGTGAATTACTTGTCTAAGTCAAATAAACTAAAAACAAACAAACAAGATCAAGATCCAATGAGAATATGAATAAGGTATATATGGATCTTAAACATTTTATTGCACCTAGTAAGAAAACTGTTAATGTGTTTTGTCTAGCTCC
>JADRCD010110053.1:0-10797 GCA_019843815.1 Montemys delectorum
TGTGTGTGTGTGTGTGTGTGTGTTTGTGTGTGTGTGTAAAACTATAGTCAGTCTGCTCTATGACTGAATGGCTGTTACCTGGACCAGTCAGGGGATCCAGTGCAGACAGGAGTCCCAGTTAGCCAACTAGAGAAACAGGTGATGAGAGACCAGACCCAGTGGGTGACATGAACAAAAAGTAAAGGAAACCTGTGACCATCTCTTAGTGAATTTTAAAGCAAAACTTCCAGATGAAGTTCCACGTACAGACAGCAAGGATGATTTGAAAGCAAATGAAACGGATTGGGCTATAGTAGATAGGTTTTCAGGCTCCAATGATGTCTATGAATATGTCAGTGGAAATAACCAGTTGGCAGCTAGAGATATAAGCTGCTGATCTCTTCCAGTCACTGTAGAATTTTGGATGGATCATGACTCTCTCTCTCCCTGCAGCTGACCATCAAGAATCCTAAGCAAAGAATACCTTCCAACATGCAAGCATTTGCCAGACAGGCTCAGGCCGGGGAGTAGGAGAATGAAGAAAGGCAGCAGAGACGGAGCCTCTCATTCCTCTGTTCATGAGCTCGAGTGAGGCACGGAGGCAGCAGAGTTACAGAGAAGGGAGACTCAAACAACTAGGGGATGAAGATGGTCATGAGATGAGAGACACAGGAGAAAGTGTAGCCACGATGGCTAGAAGGTCATTGAAACAGGAGCCCGCAGAAGTCACAACGTCTTCAATGAACGCAATTCCCAGCCAGGGGTCAAGTAAGTTACTGGGCAAAGAGAAAGCAGAGATTCGCTATAAGTTTTAGTAGTCAAAGAAATGTCTGAAGATACAGCTTGTGCAGTGGTGGGAGAAAAGGTTATTCTGCTTTTGTGTTTGATTATCCAGGTGAAGAAAACTAAGGGGAAGGTACTAATTAATTGTGCTAGAGAAACTAGAGCATGTTCTCTGGGGGATTCTTTTGCACCTCCACGGTAGGGCCCCGATCCACACGTGGGGACTCCTCCAGATGATGCACTCTTTACACAGGAAGACCCTCATTCTTTAATGCCTCTAGGCTCAGCATCCTTTTGCCTCTTCCTCCTTGTTTCCCTCTTGTCTCCTCTTGAGTCTCAGTGCTAACATTACTGAGCCCATGCTCTGTTTTAGGCACTTTCCCTGATCTTTTTTTTTTTTTTTAAATTTATTTATTATTATATAGACGCACCAGAAGACGGAGTCAGATCTCATTATGGATGGTTGTGAGCCACCATGTGGTTGCTGGGATTTGAACTCAGGACCTTCAGGAGAGCAGTCAGTGCTCTTACCCACTGAGCCATCTCACCAGCCCCACTTTCCCTGATCTTTAGAGTTTCCTGAGTATAGGTGAGACAACCAACCAGCTCGAAAGCTTGTTACAGAGGTGAGCACGAGGGTAGGAATGTCTAACACGAGGGTAGGAATGTCTAACTTCAGGGCGTACAAAGCCACCTGCACAGGTGCTCTTTATTATTTTGTTTCCCTCATTGCTCTTGGTGGCCCAGCTGCAATATTTGGCTTTCTGGTGACTTGGAATCACTGTTACAGGGAGACAGATAGTAAATGCACGGAGAGTATGCTGTGCCAGCCTAGCGCAAGCACTGGGAATCCCTAACCCATCCATGTAAGACATGTCCATGTTGACCTAGTGCTGTTTCTGCTAGTTCTATAAGCACCTTCATGTTTGGCTTTTGATAGAACAAAATCTAAGACTGCTGCCAATGTTTGGTACTCCCCAACTAGAGCTAAGGCTCTAGTAGCAAAGATGTGTTGTTCTTCTCATTTATGCATATAAATCCAGGGCTAAAAATGCCTACATACTCAGGAACTATGAATGAATGAGATGGGCTGGGATTGAGAAACAGGACAGGGTTTATCCTATCTTCCAGGAGATGCTGGGCTTGAAGGGACAATCGGAGTAGCAGAAAGTATAGTAAAGCAGAGTCCTAGATCTAAAGCAGATTGCTGCTACATAAAAATGAGGGAAGCCCTGTGTAATGAGAGCTTCTGAAGTTTAAAGACAAGCGGGAAGCTGGCTATGTGTATGAATAAAAATTCTTCTTCATTTTGTGTATACGGTGTGACTGTGTATGATAAATGTGCATGTATGTACCATGGGGCACACGTAAAGACCATAGGAAACCTGAAGTATCGGCCTGGGGTAAAAAGTTCTCCCCCCTTTTTCTTTGGGGAAGGGGATGAGGAGGCCTCCTTTCTGTTGTTCTCCTCTGCCATGGGCCAGGCTAGCTGGCCTATG
This sequence comes from Montemys delectorum, assembly GCA_019843815.1. Classification (NCBI taxonomy): domain Eukaryota; kingdom Metazoa; phylum Chordata; class Mammalia; order Rodentia; family Muridae; genus Montemys; species Montemys delectorum. The sequence continues at coordinate 2,262 of JADRCD010110053.1, forward strand.
AGCTTCCAAGGATTCTCTTGGCTCTGCCACCTGTCATCTTCCCTGGGAGTTTCTGGATTACAGAAGCACAATACTATGCCCAATTCTCGTGTATCTGTATGTGTATGTGTGCACATGTGTGCATTATATGGGTAACTCCTTTTTTTAAAATGTCATTTCAGAACTTAGCAGAGCCACCCCTGTAAGGCCAAACAGAACAGGTCTGTTGGTCAAGTTTAACCTCGGGCACCTCACTTGGTACTTCTGATTTACACCCATCCTCCTAGACCCGAGTTTAGTTGAGCATGTAGGCAACTCTTCCTTATGTCCCTTAATGGCTACTGATCCTATGCTTCCTGACATTGCCGAGGTTTCCCAGAGTTCTTCACACACCTTCATGTGTGGACACGATAAATAACTCTTCTAACAAAAAGTTAACAAGGCCTTGAGCTAATTCGGCAGGGTCACCATCTGGGAGTCATCAGAAACAGAGAACTGTCAGCACTGTAAACATTTTAGGCTTCATGGAGGACACTGACTCTTTCTAAACTAATCACTGCTGCCAGTCAAGATTTGCAGCAGAGATTCAAGAACAAGAAATCCATTAAACAACAATAACAAGACCAGTGAGGATGAAAACCGTACAGTCACAATCACAGGGGCCTAAAAGCAAACTGTGGCTTCCCTAATAAGGCAGAGACCCACGCTGGCTCCCTGGCGGGCAAGCGCCAATACGATTAATCAGTCTGTTTCCAGTTTTCTTGCGACAGCAATATTAACAGTTTGCTTTACTCTGTTTATATGGTGCTGACAGGTCTTCGGCATGTTGGGCCTACTTGCTGGTGATTAATGACCACTCTCATTCTGAGGTAAAACCAGGCAGGAAGAAAATGCCTTTTATAACTAGTTAGGAACCACATTCTCTGCTATATTTGTTGTTGTTTCCCTGTTACCCACTGGCACCTCTCTCTGTCTAAGGGTATTCATTCTCCTCTAACTGGTTCAGTGCCCTTTTCCTGCCCTGAGACATTTGCCTTCTGCTCAAAAAGGGAACCCAAGATGTATACTGTGAGTGAACTTGGCATCATGAAAATATTGTTGGTTTGTTTTGTTATAAAAAATCTCATTTCTATAAAAATGAAAGAACAGGTGTAAAGTGGCTCTGGAAATGGGAATTTCAGCACATGGAGTAGGTACTAATCATGTCTACAACTGTGCTTACATACATAGAAGACAGCAGAGTTGGAATTATATTCAGGTTACTGTAGGAAGTATTGTCATCTTAGAAAGTCTGAGAGATTATTGTATTAAACAGTCATATTTCAGCAAGGTCACAAAGATTTGAAATAATATAAAATGACCTACCCAGTCCACATACTCACCATTATAAAAAGAAAGCTGTAAGTGTACTATTTATCTCTAGTATACTTATCTTTTTCCCTTTATGTTTTTAATTCACTTCATGTGTTTGTGCACACACGTTTGTGCTGTGGGGGCATATGGAGCTGTAAGGACAAGTTTGTAGGTGCTGGTTGTCCTTTACCATGAGGGTTTTGGGATCAAATCCAGGTTATCAAACTTAGAGGCCAGTGCCTTTACTCATTGGGCCACCCTTCTTTTTCTGTTTGCTTATTTGTTTAGACATGGTCTTGCAATAACCCTGACTGACCTCGCACTCTCTCTATAGCACAGAATGGCTTTGAGTCTGCACTCTTATTCCCTTAGCCTCATATATGTAGGGTTGTAAGTGTGTGCCTCATCACACAGTCACCAAATATTATTTTATTTATTTTTATTGCACTTTATTGTGACAGACTCTCTGGTAGCCCAGACTGGCCTTAAATATACAACATAGCCAAGGATAACCTCGAACTCCTGATCTTCTTACCTCCACCTACTTAGTCCTGGGATTCAGGCATGTACTAACCCTAACATCATCTTAACATACCTAAGTGGAGAGAATCTAAGAAAATGGAAACTAAACAAAGAAGAGTGGGCTTCTTGTAAGGCCGGCTAGGTAACAGTGTCTCATTGCTTGCACTCAGATGAGTCCCGCATGCCTGGACACCAGGAAGCTTCCCACATCACATGAGTCCCACATGCCTGGACACCAGGAAGCTTCCCACATCACTTCCCTGCGGGCTTCTCTCCGCAGACAGCAGCAGAACTGCCTTAGTTCTCACAGAGAGGACATCAGCGCTGGCTTTTAAGTAGACCATTTTATCAAAGGTCTTTGAAGTCAGATGTAAGAGCAATCTGATATGAAAGCACTATTAATAACAATAATACTATATACTGAGAGCCTACGATGGACCAGCACTGTTGTGAATGCTTCAGTTATGCAAACGTGTTTCATTCCCACTACTGTGACCATCCCGAGTCAAACAATAGTCTTTGTCTGAAGTACAGGATATGAGAGAAAGTAGAACAATACACTCGGCTACACTGGGTACACTTTGAACCCCTTATATGAACTTTAATAACACATCTAATGTAAAGGTTTGACGGGAGAGGGGAAGGCTCCTCTAGTTAGCTAGATTAGTTCTAAAGGTTCTAAAACAGTTCTGGAAGAGGAAAGGTTTAACAGTTAAAACATCTTCCTCACTCTTAGTAAGTGACTGGTTGCATTCACTGTTCAGTGGTCTCAGCTAGCATTTTTACCCATCTGGGCTTCTCCTCCTTCCCTGACTCTGTCCTTCCAGCCACTCAAAGCATTGCTTTATGTGATGGCCAGGGGCAAGCCCAGAAGACAGAAATGAATAAAGGGAAGAGGATGGCTGTCTTCATTCCCGTGGCTTTGGGACTAGCCTCTCAAGGCCTTTGCCCTAAACTTCCACTTCTCTCTTGCTGGTCTAGCTATAAGGCATAGTACATGGCCGCAAACCACGAGACTGCTGGAGCAGAGACTGTCAGTTATCCATTAGAGGAGGAGTCTTCTATTTAACTTCCAAATGCATGCTGTATTTGGGATACCTTAACCAAAGCTAAATATTATAATAGAAAGGTATCTAATAGGATTCCCATGTGTAGCTTTTCATATTATCCACAAATATAGGCACAGGGAACACAAGCTCTGAACAAATCCAAAGAGTACTGAAGTAGCAGATGAGAATATTTTGAGGGTTAAAAGAAATGTTTCTATCTAATTCAGTTGCTAAATGAAATGGAACCACAGAATTCAACTGTCTTTCAAGGACAGTGCTGAGAAATTTTTTAGATGTACTTATTTTTTAATTTATGAGTATGGATGGTGTGCATACATGCGTATATGCACACCACATACATGAACTGCCCATCAGCAGAAGGGTTACAGACAGTTGTCAGCTGCATGTTGGGTGCTTGGAATCACATCCTCTGGAATACAAGTAAGTGCTTTTGACTGCTGAGCCATCTTCGGGCCCCCAGGAAAGTTCTGAGCTTTTAAAATTAAGATCTGCCTAGCTTTTATGAAAGTAAGTCTCTATTGCTTTCTGGGAAAAACATCTAGGTGACTGAGTGGGAAGCGCTCTGCTCCATGACCTGCTTTTTCATTGTTATTTTGTAAGAGCTCATCTGCATAGCATGTAACTTTCACTATCTACAGTTAGTGCTTTCTAAAATGTCTTCTTCAGGTGCCTGGGGTCATGTCAGTTTCTTTGGATCTAATTGAATTTGAAGTTGTAAACTCTATCACTTTGATTCTTTCCAAAGGCTCTTATCTAGGTGGGCTTCCAGAAACATTTACTATGATTAATATATGCTGCTGGTCATTTCTATTAAAATGAAAAAAAAATCAAAAGGTATTTCAGGGACTTATGCATGCCATCAACAATTACTTCAAGTGTTAACTGGTTCGTATAGGCCAAAGGTAAGAATTTAAATGCTCATAAAATACAACTGTAAAAGAAGGGATTTTACAAGAGCGAGCACATTTTAACTTCATTTTAAGGATCTGAGTTTGGCTTGGCCTTGTGTGTTCTATGAACTATGAGCTGACTCCATTATAGAAAAAGAGAGCAGCCTATACCAAGTACAAGGTAAAGGGAGGACAGAAGAAGCCCAGGGTGTGTGTTTTAGTGCCATGCTTTCCTGCCTGCCGCAGTTATCAAGTTAGTATATTTTTTTTTGGTACAGAAAAAAAAAAAGATTTGAATAATTATTTGCATTTTTCCCATTAAAATACTTTTCAGTTGTGAAATATTTCAGGCCTGCTCATGCTTACGTATGATAAGCAATGAATAAAACCTAGAAAAGTATAACCCCTGCCTACATGACCTGTGAAAACCCCACAGGGTTAGGTTAACACACTGGTAGGAAGGTTGAGCAGTGATGCTCACTTCTGCTTGGTTCAACTGACTGGGGACAAAGGAGAAACTGAAATAAGCCATGGGCAGAGGTGGTCTGGTGGTGGAGGGAGACATAAAGACTGGAGAAGGGCTGCCTTGGAAAGGGGCTCAGGGGCATCCGATCACTTCCTGAGCTGGCACTCAATGACTTACCTTCGGCGCAGATCCTCCGCCACTGCTGCCCGGCAGCTGAACAAATAGGCTCGGAGTGATTTCAACCGCTGTCGCAGCCGTACAACAGTGGCCAGCGGCTCAGCATGAAGGTACAACATGGGGTTCTCCTGCTGGATGTCGATCAGGGGCTCTTCATACACATACTCCAGAAACTCCTTGGCCTGCTTGGACACCTGCAAAACAAGCCCTGGCTGTCAGCACTGGAGAGTGACCCAGCCTTCCACAGCTGTTTGCTTTTCTAGGAAACATACCTTGTGACAAAGTAGGTAGTGTTGCTGGTCACTACTAAGGGAAGAGGTCCACTGAGGAGCTAAACACTGTGTAGCTTCTCTTCTTACCTCTAGAAGCTCAACTGGCAAATGTGGAAGGAATTCATCAACTGCACAGCTCAACTATGTTAGTAGTTACATAAGCCTGTACCTGTAATGACACAGACCTCACAGATCTACCACATCAATGTCATGTTTCTGATTTGTTTGGTGTTAGATATCCTACTGTGATGAACCAAGATGTGACCAAGAAGGAAACTTGGTGAAAGGTACTCAAACCCTCATAGTCGTTTAAAAACTGTATAAATATGCAAGTACAGATATACATTCCACAATACTTTAAAAATGTATTTTTTAAAACAGAAAACTACACTATTGTGAAATATTAATAAAATATTAAAATAAATACATGGGCATGCTCAAGAAAAGGAAGAAGAAAGGAGGGAAGGAGGGAAAAAAATTTTTGTAGAAAATAAATTGACTAAATAGACACAGCTCAAAAAGGAGGTGAGATGCCCTTGTAGAGACCTGTGAGTGCAGGATGGCAGTTGTGGATACATCCATCCACCTTTAACCTTTATGAGATCTTTTCAAGCAGCATCGTTCTAGGTCGAGGTAAATAAATAGTGCAATGGAAATAGTGTACCAGAGAAAGAGAGATGGCAGCACCAGGGCAACCCACAAGGGCAACCCACAACAGAGAAACTTCAGTACCACATCACATTGTCACGTGGGTGACTGGACTCTACAGGCCAGTTTGCTGATACTTGGATGGAAACTGCCAGTGACATAAAGAGCTGGCTCAGCCTCTATTCATGGAAGGTAAGCCTCTCCACAAGTTCCCACTAACCATCTCCAGAAGCAAGGCTGGGATCCAGCACTAACATAAGCAATGTTGTTCATTGAAAAGAAAACTGCCAAGCCACTATGCCGTCCTCCCCACAGCAGCAGCTTACCAATGAGGAAGATACAAGCCCTACCCTCACGTGGCTGTTTAGTAGGAAAGATAAAGACTCAAAACCAAACCACATGCAGCCTGCTATCACAGAGGGCTCCCAGGTAGCTCCATGAGGGGAATCACCTTTCCCGGGGAAGGGGCAAGAAGCTAGGTAGGCCTGGTGAAGCAATCAACACTGGATCTAGGTCTGGAATAATAAGTGGAAGCTCATTTGATGGACAGAATGGTCAGGGAAGTGTGAGGAGGGTACAACAGGCTGAAAAAAAATCACTAAGTCCCCCAACATACAATATGGGAGTGTGATTGCTAGATGTGAGGTGATTATGCACTTATTAAAAGCCTGCTAGTAACACACAGCCATGATGCTCACATCACCAGCTTCTCAAAGTGGAAAGTTCACGTCTAAGTCTACACTTCCTTTGGGTACACTGCATCATTTCTTAGAGAGAGAGAGAGAGAGAGAGAGAGAGAGAGAGAGAGAGAGAGAGAATACGGATGCATGCACTTATAAGCAATTATTTCTGAGATATCTGTTGTGTGTTCTATCCCTATGATACCATGCAGAGAGTGACAAAGTTAAAGGAGCTTAATAGACTGAAAATCCAGGCTATGAGCAGCCGCAGAATTAGCCAAGATCTTTAGCTGCTTTACCAGATCAGAAACAACAAGGTACCAGAGTGTAGCAGCCTCTACTCTCATCTGAGAAGCAAAGACATGAGTACATGCCAGACAGCATAGCAGGCCAGGCCTTCTGTGAAGAACAAAGCAGCTATGGCTCTGTCCTCAGGCACCTCTCAGCTCCAGCTCCATGTAGAACAACAATACTGAGTTACGTGTTGTATTTACTCTGTTTAAACATCAGCTGCACTTATATATTTTCAATGAGGAAAACAAGCCTGATGGTGTTCAGGGAAGTGAAGTACAATCCACTTGAAACTGTTGCTAAAAAATGATGTATTGTACAATTCAATTAGTCTTCCTGGGTGTACAGAACAATGTTTATACTGAGTCAGGGCCCTGCTGAATTAGGTTAAGAATGCTACCTTTTAGTAGGAGAACAGAAGGACAGGACACTGGCCAGTCTCCCAGACCTTAAAAGGCTTCTCTCTTCAGGTGCTACTTAAGCCCAAAAGCAAAAGGGAAAAAAAAATCGTTCACAGAGACAGTAAAAGCAAGGACACTAATAGGACAGCAGCTACTGACAGCCGCATTCATAAACTAAGATGAGGAAAAAAGAGAAACAGAGCTGGCTTCAGTAATGGCAAGGTATTGCCTTCCCAATTTATTAACGAGCTCTCCTCCCATGGAGTGCATCACTGGCTGCTTGGGTGTGTGAACACATCCCTGGCTGCTGCAGCCATTTTTGGCAACAAGGTTTGAGCTCATGGTTGAAGTCTTCAGAGCCCAGAGTCCTTTGATTTCCACTCCATTCACAAAGGCTAGTAAGGTAGGTTTTAGGAACACTTGCAATTTGGCATGAAATAAATGTTAGTTTTGCAAGCCAGAGCTTTATCATTATTCTCTTTCTGATTCCTTGAGCTCTCAAAGTTTTCCTCCCTTTATTGGCAAGATGATTTAACACTCAAATCCTCTATCATAAAAAAGCTCTTTCCAAAAAGAAAAACTTTTAAGTGAGTATTGGTCTAAGGAAGCCGCTTTACTCTTACTAAGCTAAGGGAAGACGCCGATGGTACTCTTGGTGTTCTTTTCTGCTAATCTAAACATGGCATGAGTCACAGCTTAACATGTGTGTCCCAATAAATAGCTGAGCTACTGTCCTTCGTGCAAACCAAAACATGAAAACCAAAAATGCCACAGTGCTCTTTTTTATTTTTATTTATCATTATTATGTGAGTGTGTGGCTGTGGATGATTGGTGGGGTGAGAACATTTTCATGCCATGTTTTCCCCGTGAAGGTCAGAGGACAACTTTCAGGTCTGACTTCTCTCCTTTCACTGTTGGTTCTGCAGACTGTAGTATGAACTATGGGCTATCCTAGACTGGCTTAGAACACTGGGTTAGAGATATGCACCACTCTGCCTGGTCTCATTGCTCCTGTAGTGCATGAACAGGATGATGTATGTCACGGGGACTTGACATCACCGTTGCACTTATGTTTCTGATTCCTTGAGCTCTTGAGGTGTTTGAGTTGACTCTTGTCTTCACAGTCCTGCAGTATACATGACTTAGGAGGAAAGAAGCCCAAGTAGAAAGATGCCCCTCCTTGTCACAGTAAGAACAATCACACTGAAAGTAGTTACAAACTAATATTGACCAAATCTGTGACTGCATGCATGCACTGGCAAATGAACACATGTAATCTGAACACTAAGTGTAATCATTGCGGATTTGAACACAGCATGCATTTTGTCACAGTGTAACAACTACCTCTTAATTGCAGAATTACTGGATGTTGCTCAGGTTTGCACAATCCTGAGAGGATTCTGGAATATTGTTCTGGCATGTTCACCCACAAAACAGCCCTGGGTAAGGAAGTAATGGGCACAGGAAATAAAGAGTCAACCACAGAGCAGTCTGAAAATGATGCAGTGATGGCAAGGACCCCATTTTTATTAAAGGAGAAAAAGGCCAAAGAAAACACAGGAGGCCATGATCTTAGCATAATAAGGGAAGGGAAAAATAATCTAGTCAATTTTTCTCAATAGATAGTCCCAGGATTACTAGTCCCACAGAAACGATTTCTTTAGTGCTAGGAAAATAAATAGGCTACATAGCACTTTCTTGGTGATTCAAAATGAAACATGTTCTCATATCCAAACTCTGAGACACTTGTATGGGCTGGGTTAAGAATGTGGCTCAACAGTAAGACA
>JADRCD010110065.1:0-11608 GCA_019843815.1 Montemys delectorum
AGCTGAACTATGGATTGCTTATGTCTTCCAGAAGATTTTAAAAGACCACAAGAACTATAAAAATTATCCAGAATGGAAAAAGCATTCAGTTTAGTACCATCTTCATATATTCATATCCAATAACTAAAGTGTGTTAGTTTGTAGGATCATAGTATTAAATAACCAAGGATAACCAAATTAATGTATTTAGTCTTATTTCTTGTGGAGTGTCATTCAGAAAAACTCAGAGGGAGTTATCACACAACAGGCTTTGTTCTTTTGTATACTTTAGCAATTAGAAATATTATCATTCTGTATAGGGTAACCCTATTTAAACATTTTAATCTACATTGTTAGATAGCTTATAAAATTGTGGCTCCCATATAGATTTTTCAAAAGTCTTAAGGGGTAGTTATTCCTCATTCACACTACCTCTTTGATTCTACATTAACATCCTACCTTAAGCTTTTATCTCCTATTATTCTCCTTCCTTTTTCTTATAACTACTATTCTATCCTCCAAAAAATTATCCCCCAATACAAATAAAATGTCAGCTTCTAGTTTAATGACTTGTTTTGGTACTATATTTTATATGCAGATCTAAGGATTCAAATGTATGATCTATACATCAGAGACAACAGGTGGCATTTGACTTTCTGGGCTTGGGTATAATTTTTACTATCTATTTAGTGTCTCATTTACTGATTGTCATTTTTCTTTGTACCTACATAGTGTACATGGTGTAAATAATGCACATTTTCATCATTTATTCTTCAGTTGATAACTTTTTAGATTGGGTCTATTCTGTATCTCTTGTGAATAAAGCTCTAGTGAACATAGATGAACAAGTATCTCTGTAATCAGAGAAAACTTATTTAGTGTATATGCCCAGGAATGAGTATATAGCAATCAAATGGGTGGCAAACGGGCAAAACCAACATAGGTTGTACTCAGTATATCCATATTTATAATATTAAAGGACATTACCAACATGGTATATCATTATACTTTTATTTAATTCAAAAAAATGATTCAAGAGACATTGTGCATCACTCAACAGAAATATCCTTTATTTATTTATTTATTTATTTATTTATTTATTTTTATTAGATATTTTCTATATTTACATGTCATATGATATCTCCTTTCCCATTTTCCCCTCCGAAAAAAAATTAAACTAAAAAATAAAACAATTTCTGAATCCATTCCTCTGTTAAGGGATATCCGGGTTATTTACCCCGATGTTCCTCAACAGAGGAATGGATTCAGAAATTGTGGTACATCTACACAATGGAGTACTACTCAGCTATTAAAAATAATGAATTTATGAAATTCTTAGGGAAATGGATGGGTCTGGAGAATATCATCCTGAGTGAGGTAACCCAATCACAAAAGAACACACATAGTACGCACTCTCTGATAAGTGGATATTAGCCCAGAAGATCGGAATACACAAAGTACAATCTACAAACCACAAGAAATTCAAGAAGAAGGAAGACCAGAAGGTGGATACTTCATTCCTTCTTAAAAGGGGGAACAAAGTACCCATGGAAGGAGTTGCAGAGACAAACTATGGAGCAGAGACTGAAGGAAGGACAGTTCAGAGACTGCTCCACCAGGGAATCCTTCACATATTCAGTCATCAAATCCAGACACTATTGTGCATGCCAGCAAGTGCTGGATGACAGGAGCCTGATATAGCTGTCTCTTGAGAGGCTCTGACAGTACCCAACTAATACAGAAGTAGAGGCTCAAAGACATCAATTGGACTGAGGACAGGGTCCCCAATGAAGGAGCTAGAGAAAGGACCCAAGGGGCTGAAGGGTTTAAAACCCCTTAGGATGAACAACAATATGAACTAACCAGTATCCTCAGAGTTACGAGGAACTAAACCACTGACCAAAGAGCACACATGGTGGGACGCACGGCTCCAGCAGCATATGTATAGCAGAGGACGGCCAAGTCGGTCACCAATGGGAGGAGAGGCCTTTAAACATGAAACCTGTCAAGAGAATTGTTGTAAACAGTAGTAGGAAGACATGAGGAATAGTATACAATTTCTATTTCTCAATTCCTGAATGAAACAAGTTCTACCTTTTGGTTTACAGTCTTAGAATAATTAAATTTCAATGACTTTTAGAGACCATCTAATGATCAGTCATTAATTATTTTGTTTTGTTTTGTTTTAATTTATAACAAAATCTTCAAATCACCTAGTCTTTGTAAAATAAACAATCAAACCCAAATAAACAACAAAAAACCCACTTACTTTTTTTGTTGTAAGTATATTGTCTGTTACCAAATAGAAGTTTATTTTCTTAAGATAATATGACCATATTATCTTATTTCAGATACTATCAAAGACACATCAGTGGGTAAAAATACTCTTAGTATTTGTACTTATAAAATGTATAATATGGTCCTGTCCTTTCTTCATCTCCTTTTATGTATGATTTTCATGGGCAAAAAAAAAAATATTTCACATACAGACCCAAGTGTCTAATACAAAAGACTAAAATTGATATTCACCTCTATGACTCACTCATTCTGAATTAAACCCGTGACCCTTTACCTCTACTGCCAAGAAATGTCCAGTTCACTTTCTTATCTTCCAAGCAGTCTGTGTGCCTAAAAAGATACCTCACTGTGAATTATGAAATTTATGAAGCAAATTGTACCTGTATGAATATGTAAATAAACATGAGAAAAATAATTGCCACGTATTCTTACTGATTCAGTTCTCAGTGATGCATGAATGGATTAATTCCAAGTCTGGTTAAGATACTGGAGATGTTCCTTAGTTTTCTTCCTAATTTGCACATAGTTTGAAAAGGCAATTTCAGGGCAGTTTGAACACTTTAGCCATAAGAGCAATTTTTTTCACACAATACTTAACTTGACATTTCTATTTCCAGTGAGCAAATGATAGTTATTTCTGCTAACATTCAGGAAAATATCTCAGCATTATGAAAAAAACACAAGTTTAAGAACTTTTATGGATATCTTTTACATACAAGGTGGTTCAGTGATCACAAGTCAATATACCAAATGTAATCTTCACAACTTAAATATGTAGGTAGGACATTCTGGCACCCTTGATCTCTGTACTAGGCTATTGATTTCATTAAGGATGCAATATTGCTCTGAGTCTTTACGCAAACACATTTTCACCCAAGAAGTCAAATAGAGGAATAGCCAAAAAATTCTCTTTCATCTATAAATTATAAAGCCAAGTTCAAGACATTCAAACTATTTGAAAAAGTGTTTGATTTCTTAAGTAAAGAAATTGAAAAAAAAATAAAGACTAGTTTGAATAGTAACCATAGTATTTTTATAGCAATACAGAATTTTAAAGGCAACTGCTTTGAAATGAACAATCCAAGTAAAATGAGGGCATTAAATAATCAACCAGTCCCAGAATTAATCACAACTAATCATATAATTATTATTGATTTTGAAGCACAAATTAAATGCTATAAATATACAATAGATAAACACGGTTTTCTCCAAATATTACCATTGTCATTATCTTTACTCTCAGTAAGAAAAATATGTTCATGTTAACTTTGAAAATGTACAAATAAATGTAGGAGTATAAACTTTTATTCAAACGTTGTCTATTATCAAGAAATGTCAAGCCTGAAAACCATGTAGTTATTTATTAGTTCAGCATCTTTTTAATCAGCAATAAAATAGGCAAGGACTCATCTAATATACTCCTGAAAATGTCCTATGAGAAGATAATATGATTTTGTTTTCTTTTACGATTATTCTTTTTTATTACAGTCTTTAATCTTTTTTTTGGTTTTTACAGTTCAGTCCTTATCTCCCTTCTCTTCTCCCCTCTGAGAGTTCCTGATCCTATTCCTCCTTTCCTTTCTCCAAGAGGATGTCCCCCCTTCCCCCCCTCCCCCACACCTCACCAAGCTTCACCATTCCCTGGGACTTCAAGTATCTCAAGGGATAGGTGCATTTTCTCTCACTGAGGCCAGACCAGGCAGTGCTCTGCTGTTTAGGTGCCAAGGGCCTCAGAGCAGCCAGTGCATGCTACCTCCTTGGTGGCTCAGTGTCTGAGAGATCTCAAGAGTTCAGGTTTGTTGAGACTGCTGGCCTTCCTTTGGTGTTGCCCTCCTCCTCAGCTTCTTCCAGCCTTTCTCTAATTCAACCTTATGGGTCCCCCGACTTCAGATCATTAGTTGAGTGTAAGACCATTGGGTGACTGCTTTTGTCTCAGTCAGCTACTTGTTGGGCCTTTCAGAAGGCAGCCATGCTGGGCTTCTGTCTGTAAGCACATCATAGCATCAGTAATAGTGTCAGGCCTTGGAGCCTCCCCTTGAGATGAATCCCAATTTGGGCCTGTCATTGGACCTCTTGTCCCTCAAACTCTTCTCCATTTTTGTCTCTGAAGTTCTTTTAGACAGAAACAAGTCCAGGTAGGAATTTTTGGTGGTTGGATGGCAATCTCATCCCTCCACTTGATGCACTGTCTTTCTGCTGGAGGTGGAGTCTACAAATTCCCTCTCCCCACTTCCTTTGAGTCCTGAGAGTCTCTCAACTTCCTGGTTCCCCTCAACCTCCCACCTCGCACCTCCCACCTACCACTTCCTGAGGTTGCTTATTTCCATTCCTTTGTCATTTAAAAAGAAAAAAAACAAGAAAAAAAAGGGCATCAATTTGAGAGTTGGAGGCCATAGGAATGAATAGAGCAAGGAAAAAGGAACAAGGTCATGGCTCATTTATAGTGACTAATCTTCTAGTGTGGAATGAAGACATTTTGTCCATTTAGATAGTAAAAGAAAGTAATGTCTTCTCCAATATCGCCTTATGATCACAATGTTAAAGATCACCAAAGCTTGGCCAAAGCCTACTTTTATATTCATTCTCACACTTCCCAATACTGCCAAAGGCCTTTGAGTTGGTAAACAATCTGAATATTGGTTATTTGGTTGTTAATATAATCAGTAATAATAGTAAAGGTTAATGTTTGGAAAATAGCAAGTTGTATATACTGTTCAATTGGGTCTAGATATAGAGGGAGAAAAGTGTATTTTATTTATTTATTTTTGGTTGTTTATTTTGTTTTTACTGTATTCTCAAAACAATAGTGGTTAGTGTGACCCATTAGTGTATATGTTCAAATGGCCATGATCTCTTCTTCACATGATATTTATGCAAGTATATGGTTTAAACCACATTAATATTATATTAAATCACTTATTTCAAACTATTGAAATTTCATGAGGAAATTATAAAGCTGATTGCTACAGACCAAATAAAATATGACAAATTATATGATCATTTTGAGTATTTGAATATATATATATATATATATATATATATATGTAGAAAGAGCATTAATTATCTATCTTTCTTTCACTTTGAAATATCCAGAGAGGAACAAATCTTACTGGAATACCTTAATGGAAGAAATCATTTTAAAACTTAAAATTATCCATTTAGCTATATTTTATCTATTAAGGGCTTCTATGTTTCTGATATTCTGAAATAATTCAATTTATATAAATGTACATAAAACAGCATTTATTGTTTAATTTCCAAGTATACCTTGTCCTAAGGAAAATCCCAATCCTGTATCTACTAGAAATTCTGTTATAATAGAAAGTCTGTAAACAATGAGAAGAGCGTTATTATAGTGTATTTCTACATTTAGTTTCGGAACATCATTAGGGAAAAAAATTAGTGCAGTAAGTTTTCCACGATTTTAAAATTTATATGAATTCTAATGCTCACCACTGTCTAGATAGCGTAGTTAATTCAACCATGGATGGAACGTGCATAAGGGCTAAAGGACAATCCAGCTATAAAAAGTCCCATTTCCGAAATGCTAACTATTCCTTCCTTCTCATTTCTTGTAATTTAAAGAAGTAGCCTGCAGACTTTCTTATTATGACTGTCACATCTACCATTATATCTCATACCCGTAAAATGTCGGTAGCATTTCAGACTAAAATTGTACCTTAGAAGTGGCTAAGAATGACCAGTCTTCCAGATTTCATGGGAATAAGAGTCAACTCTTTTTCTTTCCTTTCCATAAAACAACTTGAAATTAATAAGCCCCAACACATCCATAGGGAATATTTACAACAGAATATTTGTATGATGACAATGCCATATGTATTTACTACCTTAGAAAAGAAGTTATTTAAAATAACTCTGAAAATGATCTTAAGGCCCAACCAATATATCTGTGTATTTCAGTTCTACAACTTAACATTAATTTTACTGCAAAGTGCAGTCAAGAATAATATTTTATGATTATTCTTGATAAGTTTTAAATTTATAAACACAAGGTACTTTTGATCAAATATTTCCCCCCTTTTTTTCTTATTTTATTTATGCACCTTTCAAATGATATCACCCTAACCTGTTTCCCCACCACAAATCCCCTATGCCATGCCCCCTCCCCCTGCTTCTAGAAGAGAGCTCCCCCACCACCCACCCAATCCTACCTAACCATCCTAGCATTCCTCTATGTTGGGGCATCAAGTCTCCACAGGACAAAGGGCTTCCCCTCCCGTTCATGGCAGATAAGGCCATCTTCTGCTACAATAGCATCTGGAGCCATGGGTCCCTCCAAGTACACTCTTTGGTTGGTGATTTGGTCCCTGGGAGCTTAATGGGTTTGGTTGGTTGATATTAGTGTTCTTTCTATGGGGTTGCAAACCCTTTTAGCTTCTTCAATCCTTAACCAAAGATTTCTTACTTTTAAAACAAATCCTAATTTGCCTTTTAAGTATGTTAGTGAAAGTTGAATGGGGTTTTAATTCTAAAATATGAATTAAAATATCTATAGCAGTTGATCTCTGGAATTGATAGAAGTGTATCATAAAATACCACAAACACCTGAAGTTGCCCACTGGAAAGGTAATAATTCTATAATTTGCATTTGGGAGATAAAGAGACATCAATGTATAGTTTTATTCTTGACTAAATTGTAGATAAATAAATGTTCCATTAATATTTAAATTAAGATTTTAACATAATGTGTTTTTTTTCTAGAATTGACTGAGTTCTAATTTTTTCCTTTTTTAAATTGAGCCAAGTGGGAAGGATAAAATATGGAAATGATCAGAATCCATGTTTTAGAGAAAATATATTAGTAGTCAAGGTAGAGTGATATTGGCTTCATAAAGCTATTGTCTTCATTTGGATGGTCACTAAGAGAGTTTCCAGACTTTTCGTGTTCTCAGAGAGTGAACCTCCAACCAAAGAAAATACAAGAGCTGGACCTAGGTCTCCCTGCACATATGTCACACATGTGCAGCTTGGTCTTTATGTGAGTTCTGAACTGGAGTGGGGGCTATCCCAAAAGCTGTTGCCTGTACATGGGATATATTCTAAAATGTGATCAACCTTGTGTGACCTCAATGAAGTGCCATGTGTGGGATACCCTGGGTGAGGAGCATCTGCTCAGAGGGGATGGGGGTAGGATTGTGGGAGGGTGGTAAATCGGAAGGGACAGTGAGTGGGATATAAAATGAATAAAAAATAAAAAAACTAAAAACTGGCAAGTCTAGTGTATATATTTTCAAATAATTATACTGAAATTCAGATTAAAATTAATCTATTTTGAATTTGTTACAAAATTTGACAAAGGCAAGTAATTACAGTAAATACATACTATCTGAAATTCAAAATTCTGTTTTATTTGTTATGTTGCACAATATTATTCACTTAAAATATCAAAAAGAATCATTAGGAAGGATGTTTAACTTATTCTTAATTATCTACAAAGTTTATTTCATCAGAAAACACTTGAAAGTGACATATTGGTGGGCAAAATTTGGGAAAATTTCCTTTAGCAATATATCAATCATATATATGTATATTCCTCTGTAAGTGTGTATATACATACAACTTCTAGATTAGATGCATTACTTGTAATAAAGAGGATAGTCTACTATCCTTTATAGTAATTTTGGTCAAGCTTAATGGATCTTTCAAGCAAAGCTTATGAAATGATAAAAATGGATGAGAATCAGAGAATAGGAGCACAGAAATTTTATCTTTATTCTAAATTTGTGAGCCCTTACATAACTTAAAAAAGCCACTCCTGAGTATTTCAGGTAGTAAGGTACATTTTAAAAGTTTGTTTGCTCTATAAAATGTTTAAATCTTATAGTGAAGATCAGTTCATTTCTCTTCTATGAAATAACTTCCAGCTTTGCTAAAAACTGAAAGCCAAAGGCATACTTAAGATAAACTTTTATAACTGAGAATAAGCAATTTTCTAACTTTATTGTTTACTATATTAACTCATAAGCCCTGAAACTATTTAATCATTGTGGTATGTTTATATGCTTTTTCATAATATTTACTCTTCTTAAAATTTCTTGGTTCTGTATAATCTTTTCTGTAGAATTAATTAAAATAGAAAATTTAATGTATTTCTTTAGGATACATACATACAGTGGTAAATTGAGGATATAATTCATATTGTTTTACCAATATTTACATGAAGAATTTTACATGGCTTTTTGTATCATGGCAATTAATCATTTGAACATACTTTCCAAAATTTTGTACATCTAATGATTTATCCTTTACTCTCTCTTTTTTTTAAAAGTTGGAACAATATAACATTTAGAAATCTTTTCCCCTTTATTTAAAAATTGCATTTAATTATTTATTTAGGACTTTCAAAGCTGAAGTGATCAAAACTTGTATATCTAAATTCTGTGACTAAATTTCAAAGTCAACAACAAAAGAACCTGATAATTTAAGCAATACTTAATAATGGCTAAAAAATTAGGACAAGCTGTAACAAAATTCAGATGAAATCAAACATTTTGAACTAATTAACTTAAATAAATTTCCTATCTGATATGAACATAGTGTCAGGTATAACATGATCTCCTTTAATGTTATAGTTATTTGTAGATATTAAGCATAAGCCCAGATATGAAACACTGGCATTCTTTCAAATCAAATCAATAATCTACTGTGTTAGGAGATTAGACCATTTGGAGAAAATAACTGTTTTAAAAAGATCAGAATCCAAAACATTATATTTATATACTATTGGAACATAAAAGGCTTGAAAAATGTTTATGTATTATTGTGTCTCTATTCATCTGTTTGAATAACTACATTATATTCATTTATCAAGCCATCTTTATTTAATATGAAGAATTCTCTTAGTAATGGTGTTATTTATTTTCATAAAATACGTAACCAGGTTATATATTTTAACAACAAACACCTATTTAACAATTCCAAGAACATTTATTTTTAAATAAATTTTCCATTTTGTTTTGTTAGTTTTAACTTCAATGAAATCTCAATTATGTCAAAACACGTTTTACCTTTCTGAAAAATATTATTTTCTATCACAAATAGAATCAAATATTTATAGCAAAACAAACCAGTGCCAGTAATATTTCCTCCTCTAGTTTAATACTAATTATAAAGTTTTTCAAGACTAAAGGGTAGGCTTAAATCTATAATAGTATTATTATTGTCTTATTATTTCATTCTAGGAAGACAAATTATTTTGTATTTACAACTTCTAGACTTTTTTTCACTGTTTTCTCCCTGGTTTCAGAACCTGGATAAGAGAATGATGTGCATATTTTATATACCAAAGCAAACGTCCATTGTCATTCCCCCAGAGGTTCCTCCTTCTGTAATCCAGACATTTCTGCCTCTCTTTCTCTCTCTCTCTCTCTCTCTCTCTCTCTCTCTCTCTCTCTCTCTCTCTCTCTCTCTTTCCTTCTCCTCCTCCTCTTCCTTCTTCTTTTCCTTCTCCTTCTCTTGCACCTCTTGAGACTCTCTTTTTCCTTCCCTCCCCTATCCTCTTTCCCCACCATGACTTCCCTAGCTTTTGTTCTTGGGGTTCAGTGAACTTGTCTGCCTGAGAACAGCTCCCTAATACATCTACCTTTAATACAATCTAATCTGGTTTACATTGGCTCATTTTTGTGGCAAACATATCCTCCTCCTTCCACCTGCCTCTATGAGGATCCTCCCACACCCACTCACCCAGTCCTGCCTCAGGGCCTTTAAAGGTAAAATGTTTCATTTTTCAAGGAAAGTCCTATACACCACAGACATGCAGTACATGTTTTGTGTGTAATTTCTATGTTGTCTTCAGTTACAACTATATCATCTTGCATTTCCAGCAACAATGCACTCTAATTTTTCAACATTCTCAAAACACTTAATTTTTTCATTTTTATTGTAAAGTATAGTTGTATAACAGAATGAGAAGTACTGTGGTATTTCACTGTGGGTTATATTTATGTTTCCCTAAGGATTTATGATGAGTGTAATTTATTGTAATCATTTATATTTTAGTTATCTTTTGTAAACTTTTCTTTTATATTTTTTACTTATTTTTGATTCTATTTACTGTTTTGTTTTGGGGTGTTATTTAGTGCAATACATTCTTTAAATATTTTAGATATTATTCAGTTATATGTATGATTTGTAAATAGTTATCAGTTAACTAGACTATATTATTATTTCCCTTTGTATATGCTGACTTTAATATGAAAACATTTTAAATTTATATAGTTCAAAATAATTATGTTTATTATGCTAATTAAAATTTTCAGGTCATTTCTTTGAATTTATTGTCAAATTTTCTTGAAAGAATTTATGTTTAATTTATTGGTATATTTTACCTGAAAGATACTTTTAAATTTTTATGTGATGAGATATAAGGGTCCAACTTTGCTCTTTTGCATATAGGATACAAATGTTTATTTGTTGATACTGTAGGATTTGATATGATGACCAAAGAGGATGATAATCCCATAGGATGAACAACAATTTCAGCTAACTGGAACCCCTCAGAGTTCCCAGAGGTGAAGACACCAACCAGGTAGCATATATAGTCTGGTCTGTGGCCCTATTACATATGTAACAGACTGCTTTCTTTGGTCTCAGTGGTAGAGGATATACCTAATCCTGTAGAGACTTGATGACCTAGGGAAAAGGGAGGGGGGGAGGATGGCAGTAGGTGAGGTGGGGAACACCCTCTCAGAGGCAAAGGGATAGGGCATGGGTGAAGAACATTTGGAGGAGGAACTTCAAAGGGGAAGAACATTTGAAATGTAAATAAATAAAACAATTAAAAAAAATAACTGCCACGCCCACTTGTCTACTCCAGTTACGTCTGCAATATTGGGAGTAAAAGCCTGATTAAGGACGAGAGACATTATGATTTCAAAGGGAGTTTGTGCTTCCTGGGTATTCAGTCAGTCTCCTAACTCAGATGTGTTCCAGATTAGTCTTTCCAATCGTCAGCATGCCTTCTTATTCAGGCATAAAGGTACCCCAAGAAATGATTCATAAATAGCTAAACTTAAGATTGTGTATTGTTTACTGGCTAGTACAATGTTCCAATATATCCTAATTTATTTCCAAGCTGTCCTTAGCTTGGAATTTCTCACAAGGAAGCTGCCTTATCAGATAGGATGTCCTCAGAGTTAGCTACAGAGGTCAGGTACCATTGCTTACTGTTAACATAGAATTCTCAGGGCAGTCCCACAGAAGACAGAACTGTTTTACATACCAGAGTAATCGAAGGGCTTCCCTCACTTAAGGGCATTAGCAGGAACTGCTAGATTGGAACTTCCTGGTGCTTGCCTCCAGCAGACCCAGA
>JADRCD010110079.1:0-12202 GCA_019843815.1 Montemys delectorum
TAGGAAAGATGAAGATTATTGGTGATTTTTTTACCTTTAGAATGCAGACCTACCTCCTTTGCCACATGACTATTAGTATCTTCCCTAGTCCTCACATAAGGTGGGGTAATCTATGGATATCTGGAGATGATGACAATTCTGGGGTTCTGACACTAGATCACTGGCTAGTCTTATGACAGAAAGTGCATGTCAATGTTCTTCAAAGACACTTTTGTGTCCTTTCTTGGATCAGTACATATTGTTTAGATATTTCCTGTATCCCATATCTTTCATGGAGGTACAAACCTAGTTTCCTTGAATTCTTCTCACTCAATGCTGTTTTCTTCACTTGCTTAAGGCAATGAGATAGGCTGTTCTTATCTGACCACTGATGCTTCATGTCCTGATGAAGAAGAAATTGTTCTTTCCACACTGCATCATTAGTAGGCATCCTGGGGGCACTGGGTAGATTGCAGGATGCTGGGGCATTGCACTGGAACAACTGGGCTTTTTCCTCTTGTTTATTCCCCTTATCACTCAGGCTGTCTCTCCTCAGGACATCTCATACATCCAGGTTATCTGTCACTCACTGCCATCCTCATGGACCTACTCAACACAGTCTCAATGTGAAAACATTCTCACCACCGATGAAACTATGTGTATATTCTGGGGATTGAATTCGGATCACCAGGCTTGGTGGCAAATGTCTTTACTCATCTACCTTTGTCATGGCCACTTACAGTTTTCTTAGATTCATCTACTATCCCTCTTTTGTTTGTTTTTGTTTTTCAAAATAACATTTTTACCGATTCTTGGGAATTTGACATTACACACTTTCACACTCACCAGTCATTCTATGCCTGCCCCCTCCCTGCTCTTGTGACTCTCTACAAACAGGCAAACAAACAAAATCAAAACAAAACAAGTGCAGTTTGTGATATATAATGCTCCAGTGACATGTATATATATGTATGTGTGTGTGTGTGTGTATATATATATATATATATATATATATATATATATATATATATGAAAAATCCAGATAATTTCATTTAGTCCTTATTTTGTCATAAGAAAAATAAACATATTTCTGGTGATTTTTCACTTTTAGAATGCAGACCTACCTCTTGAGCCACCTTACTATTAGTATCTTCCCTACAAGAGGGGGACTCTATGCGTGTGTGGAGATGATGGCAATTTTGAGGTTCTGACAGTAAAGCACTGGCTAGTGTCATGACAGAGTAAAGTGTATGTGAATGTATCTATCTATCTATCTATCTATCTATCTATCTATCTATCTATGTGTGAATGTATGAATATATACATACATATATGTATGTATATGTGTATATATGTATATGTACATATATGTATGTATATATTCATACATTCACTAGACTATAGTCAAACTCTCAGTGACCTGACCCTTATATAGAACTGAGTCCTTCCCCTCCTGCAACCCTGCCAGATGCCATCAATGGTAGGAGCCCACTTAAGCATCCTTATGAAACTTTTTAACAATTCTCTTTGATGGTTTCCTGCTTTAGATGTTATGTTTTGGGGAGGAGGAGTTGGGGGTAGGTATTGTCATAAAGCCCTCTACCTCCCTGTTTCTCAACTATGCATCTGCAGTCATCAATAAAACTTTCAAAGTATCTTCCTTGCTCTTTACAGCCAGCTGAAGCATGGATCATGGCCTACCACATAGTTTCTGTCATACAACAAACATGGAACCTGTCTGCAAAATGACTATGGATCCAGACAGGGCCCTTGGAGGTAATCTAGATCAGAAATATCAATATTGTCTCAGGTGGAAGCACAGGCCACTCACATCAATAGCCCCATAGAACAGCATAGCCCACAGTTATCAACGTATCATCAGGCTATATCACAGACATCTACTAGGTCTTCAGTGATAAACTAGGCCATAGACATCAAAACAAACTCCAGCTGTAGCAGGAACTTGAACTCCAAAATGGCCTTGGACGTCCATATGGCCTTTGGTTGTGATGGGGGCCACAGACATTAACACAACCTCTGGCTGTAATAGGATCTCAGACCCAGACATGGCCCTTGGTAGCAGCCTAAACCCAGGTACCACCATGCCATCAGGTGGCAGCAGAGGCCACTCACATCTCACATATAGCCACTAGAGACAACATAGCCAATGGACTTCATTATGGTATTAGGCTGCAGCACAGTCATTGCCTTCCATTGGTGACCCAGGCCACAGATATCAATACAGATCTGGTTACAGTAGGGCCATGGATACAGACATGGTCCTTGGAAGCAGCATGAACATGGACATCATCCATGGCTTCAGGATAGGGCATAGACCATAGACAGCCACATGATATTGGGTGGTAACACGGACCTTTGACCTCAACTTGCTCCCAGGCCATATTAGGACCACTGACTCATTCATGACCCTCAGTGATATCATGGACTAAATTGGTCCTTCAAGAAAGTTCAATCCAAGTTGTAACCAACTCTCATCTCAGGCCTCTGTCATTGCCCAGAGCCAGTACAATCTGACATCTGCAACTGCATAAGCTCCAGGCTGCTGTATACTACTGCACTGACACTATTGGGTAATTGTACATTCTATCATATATCTGAGCCCTCTCTCACACCTGTCACTAACTTAGCATCTTCAAGTCCACTCAGGGACAGCACATATACTGCTGTGCTCTTCAATTTTTCCCACCTCTCCATTACATATTTATTTCTTCATAATGATGCCTGGTCAGCCTGATCACCTTGTGCTGACCCACCTGCTTTTTCTGCACCTACACAAGAGTGGAGCAGGGTCCTAGTTAACCTAGATGGCTTGTGCTGTCTCCTGCATCCATGCAAGCATAAAGCAGGTACCATCCCTTTTCTATTCAAGGTACTATACAACAAATAATCTTTTTAAAGTTATTTTATGAAAACATAATATAATTATATTATTTTCTTCTTCCTCTTCCTCCTTCCATACCTTCCTATACACCTCCCTTGTTCTCTTTCCTTATTAAGTAGTTATTGTTACATGTATGTCCTTTAAATGTATAAATACAACCTGTTCAACCTGTATAATGTTATGTGCATGTATATATCTGGGCTTACCATGTGGTACTGGGGAATATTGTTACTTCTCATTTCAGCATTCCTTGATTGCTTGCAGGTCTTTGGGTAGAGTTGAGGTCTTATGGAGTTTCTCACAACTACTTTAGCATGCCTCTTGTTATTGTCCTTGTTTAGCATTTGTTTAGACAGTCATATCATGAGACCTTGTGGGTGTACCTTCTGAGATTTCTTGGAGATACAATCTCAAAGTAAATTTCTTATTTCCATGGACTTTTATGGTTTTTTCATCATCTATTCCCCATGACCCTTTAGTCTTAATGTAGTAGAAATTTTTAATCCCAATCTGGGGTTTCTACCCTGCCTTTGACCATTTAGTTCCTAGATAAATGATTTATAGGAACGTTATATTTGCAAGAAGCTCTAAACAGCACAAGGCCTTGTTTCTTTTCTATAGAAAAAAGTAATGACAATATACCAGGAAACATCAATCACTTCAATTTTTGAATCTAGACAGTATATCTAAAATCTACTAGTAAATAAACTCGTTGTTTGAGAGAGAGAGAGATAAAGAGAAAAGGGAATAATAGGGAGCATGAATAGGAAAGGTAGATGGAGAAAAGGAGGGAGGAGGGATGGGGAGAGAAAGACAGAGGTAATTATAGTAGACTTTCATAGTAGTAATTTCAATAATTTTTCACTGAATATCTTTTAATATGTTTCATGTCAATAAGCTGCATTGACATTACAATTCTTAATGATGGCTGCATGGTGTTTCAGTGTATGGATGTTTGATGTCAACAAACTGGCTTCTTTATGCCTTTTCATGGTACCAGTGCATCTATAAAATTTGTTTTTAATAATTATTCTCTCTTTGTGTCTAATTTATATGCATATTCAACTTCTGAGTGAAAAAATTTAGATCCATATATACTTAAAAATATTTTATTTAATATTCATATATACACAAATATTTAGATAAAATCTATACCCCATTCCCTTACCTCTATTTCTTCCCCAATCCCCCATCACCTTTCCCTCCTAATGCTATGTGCTCTCTTTTATATAATATTCCTTGAGTCCCATTAATGTTGTTTCAGTCAGGTATTTACTTGGTCACAGTAATGACAACAGCTATAACTAGAAATCTTAATTTTGTAATACTTACCTTTTTTTTTCTCTTTTTAAAATTGATTTAAATTTTATTATACTATGATGAGAAAAGTTACATGATTTCAATGTATTTGAATTTGTTAACATTTAAAAACATTTTAAATAAATAGAACTAAATCACACTCTTGTTTCCCTTTTGTATCCCAACTCCTCCCAGAACCCCCCTTCAATACCTATAATACCTTTTTTTGTCATATTCTTTAAAATTTATAAAATATTATAACAATAAAAATGAGTATTATAAAAGTTGTTTGATATAAAACAACAATCAATTTAAGAGTCTTATGTAGATGCTTGTCTACAGCAATACTGAAAATATGTCACTACTAGTATTTTTTTAAATGAACATAAATATTAAAGTCTTTTTATTTGTTTGTTTGTTTGTTTTGTATTTAGTAGAGCTTAAAATCTTGGCTCTTACTGTGGTACAAGCCCAAAAGAAGAACAATTTTTAGACATTAGATTTCATTGTAATAAGGCTGTATATTTCAATGACCCTCACATCACCAAAGGATTTTACCTTCATCGTAGCTAAGCTGAGAGTTGACAGTTCTGCTGCACCAAGGAATGGACTGTATACATTCCTTGGATACAGACTTCCTGCTATGATCAAAGCTATTTGACTTGCATGTTTATTCTCAGCCCACAGAACGTTCAGGTTACATTCATTTAAGAAATGATGTGTATGTTAAGATGGTCTATCCATAACCATCATTCACCAACTGTTTCAATGAACAATGGTTCTGCTTGGAGGGTAACACAGACATTAAGTGAGGGTAAAAATCTGGTTAATCGGCTGTGATAATTTGGAAAAGCATTCGTCTCAGAGAAAGAGTAACTTATAAAGTACTCTTCTTCAAACTTGATACAATAGTTACAAACATTAAGCAAAGCATTCAGTCTCACTCTTTGTTGTTCTTTTACAAGCCACCTCCCAAGTTAATTGTCTATGTTTCTTTTGGCTATATAAATAATTTTGAAATATGTAAACTGTTCTGAAAACCATAGTATAGTGTAAAAACATGAAATAAGCAATACTACTAATAGAGAGGCTGAGATAGGAGAAGCATGATTTCAAGACCATTATGTGGTACTCATCAAGACACTGTCATGTGAAAACAAGCAGAAAGTACATATGGATTGTACAATATTGGACCTATTTCTTCAATTACCAAATTAGAGAGACCACTGGATGGTTTTGTTCATTTCCTTCACCTGTTTGATTGTGTTTTCCTGTAGTTCTTTAAGGGATTTTTGTGTTTGTTCTTTATGGGCTTCTAGCTGTTTACCTGTGTTCTTCTGTATTTCTTTGAGGGTGCTATTTATGTCTTTCTTAAAGTCCTGTATTATCAGCATCAAAAAGTGATCTTATATCTGAATCTTGCTCTTCCTATGTGATGGTGTGTCTAGAACTTGCTATGGTGGGAGAATTGGATTCTGATGATGCCAAGTAACCTTGGTTTGTGTTGCTTATTTTCTTATGCTTGCCTCCCGCCATCTGGATATCTCTAGTGCTACTTGCCCTTGCTAAATCTGACTGGAGCCTGTCCTTCCTGTGATCCTGGTTGTGTCAGAACTCCTCAGAGTCAAGCTGTGTTTGTGATTCTGTGATGCTGGGGTCCTGTAATCTTGGGCTTGTTAGATCACCTGGGAATGGAGCTTCCTCTGAGTGTTGTGGGACTGGCTGCAGAGTTTGCACCCAGTTTGTGCCCAAAGTGTGCTTAGGGCACTGGCCTGACAGACTGGAAGGAATCAGGGCCACAATACTTGTCTTCTTATTTAACCAGCCTATCTTAGATTTATGTGTCAGATTGTTTTAAAAATACTTCATAAAAATTATGAATGACATGCAACATTATATAGACACACACACATGTAAAGTACTTAAAATTTGTCTAACATATAGTAAAAATGGAAATAACGATCATTACAAGAATATTTCCTAGTCAACATTTATTTAATTTTCTCAATTAAAGTTTTGATACATATAAAATTCATTGAGATTAATGTATATAATTTTGTGAACTATTTATTGATCAATCCCACATTAACAGGTTGCTGAGTAAAATAAAATGCATTAGAAGACAGTTTTAAATAAATCCTGTATAATTATTAAAACATGAAGTAAGAGAATCTGAAGTTTAGGGAATTGATTTTTTATCCTGTGGGAAATATATTCCCAGCCAGGGCTTACTATCTCCTTTTGCTGAAATTGCAGCATTAAGCCCGGAGGAATATCCCATTATTAGTGAACTAAAAGAAAATATTCTCAAGGATAAAAAAAGTTTTATCCAGGTTGTGAAGAATCCTAATATCAAAGAGTCTCTAGGAAAGCACTCAGACCCTTCATCCTCTCACTCATTCAAGGGAACTCAAATACAACTTCATTTTCTCACCTGGCTCATCCTGTTTGAAATCTTCATTCTCGATGATGGATCATTTCCTTTTGTGTTGTGCTACATGATGTAATTTATATGAAATAACAAGACAAATCCATCAAAATTCAGGCTAGGATGCCAGGTGCTTCTTATTTAGTGGGGATGTACAGAACTTCAGAGAAATGCTGGCTGAAAAATACAGTGAAAGCTTTAAATTATACCACTGAGAATTTTATACTATTGCTTCATTTTAATGTGATTTGATATCAAACAACTAAGCTAAATGAAGTTAAACAACGCACAGGTCCACAGGGCTAGTAAAGACTGAGAGAGTGTTTTCTGGCCAACTGGTAAATCCACATTTTTATTTATTCATTTATTTATTTATTGACATGCCATGAAAAGTCATTTAATTTCACAAAATTACAGGCTTATAGATGAATATCAAGAACGATGTCTTTTGGCATGTCTTACTTGTAAACTGTATGTCAACCTTTCAATTTTTTTGAACAAAACCAATATTCAACCAGAGGTACAGTAATAGGATCATTTTACTACTCTTTAAACTTTTCCTTACATATGTTATGACCTTACCTACAATTTTTGTTTTATTTTGTTGTATCCTAATCCATAGACTTAATCCAATGATTATTGCTCATTTTTATAAAGGCTTCCAATGTCAATGTCTTTACAGGTCCAGAGTCTGAGGATTGCATTATCTCTGTTTCAAGATGAGACCTGATCACCAAGTTCACACATGGCAAGAGGGACACAAATCAGACCAACACAGTGTAAAGCTGCTTCTATAAGGCAGTGATCACATTCATGATAATGGAAACTTCATAATGTACCTCCTGAAGCCATTTATGCTTACTATTATTATAGTGAGAATTAAGTTTTAATATGAATTGGAGGAGATGGTTATACCAACAGTTTTTAAGTATTTCTCCTGTCAATGTTTTAATCAAAGCTGATCTTTCTTAGATTCTGAGATCAATGGATCTTAAGAATATTCAGGGTGAGTGGCCAAAACTAATTTAACTATTTCTTTTATTCTTCCATTTCTATTTATTCTTTTTAATGATTGATTTATCAGTATTTTCCCCTTTTTATTGGATATTTTATGTATTTACATTTTAAATGTTATCACATTTCCCAGTTTCTCCTCTCGAACATCCCTCTCCCATCCCCCTCTCTTTACTTCTATGAGGATGCTACCCCTCCCACAGACCTACTCCCACCTCACTACCCTGGCATTTCCTTACACTGGGAAATTGAGACTTCCAAGGACCAAGGTCTTCTTCTCCTATTAATGCCAGACAATGGCGTCATCTGGCACATATGTGGCTAGAGTGATGGGTCCCTTCATGTGTACTGTTTGGTTTAGTTCCTAGGAGCTCTGGAGTTCTAGTTGGTTGATATTGTTGTTCTTATGCAGATGTACAACCATTCATCTCCTTCAGTCCTTTTTCTAACTCCCCTGTCATGCAGCACTCATCTACTTCAGTTATGTCTGTGTGTCAGGTCTAAAGACCTGATCACGGACCTGAGGTATATGCTTCAAATGGAGCTATCCAGTCTCCTAGAGTATTCAGTCGCTGACATCTCCTAGCTCTGAATGTGTTCCAGATTGGTCTCTGCTAATGTCTGTGGAGAGATATGCATGCTTTCTTTATTCAGGCATAAAGGTGCCTTAAGAAATATTTCGTTATTATTTAAAACTGAGATTAAACATTATTTCCTGGCCTCAGTTTTTCAATAACCTTAATTGATTTCCTAGCTGTAATTAGCTTGGAATTTTTATAAAGAAGCTGTCTTATCATACAGGGTATCTCCGAAGTTAGAGATACCAGTTAGGCACTAATTATCAGAGCAGTACCACACAAGGCAGAATTGCTTTACTAACCAGAGAGAAGTTGTAGGGCTTTGGTCACTAATTATCTATGTTATAGTCAAGGATATTCTCAAGGACCTCCAACTGCTTGACTCAGACAGACCCTGAGAATTTATCTTGGGGCTGCCAAGATATCTCATCGGGAAGGATACCAATGCTCCTCGGCTTTGCACCCGGATGTTTGATCTTACTGACTTTGATGTGATCACTACCTGCCTACATGACTTCTATTATTTGTACTGTTTCTGTATACTATATAAGCTTAATTTTACTTTGTATAATTACACTCAGATACCACACTCCCTTGTGTTGTTTCTGTTTGTCATTTCTTCACCAATGCCTTGTCGACCTGAGTAGGACCCTGCTTTCCCCACAGGTTGAGGGATGCCCAGACTGGCCAGCCTGTGGCACTCCTCCATTGAGGACCCTATTGTAAGTCCACTGGTTGGCTGCAAGCATCCACCTCTGTGTTTGTCAGACTCTGGAAAAACCTCTCAGGAGACAAATATAACAGGCCCCTGTCAGCAAGCACTTGTTGGCATCAGCAATAGAGTCTGGGTTTGGTGTCTGTATATGGGATGGATTCCTAGGTGGGGCACTGCCCCACACTTTGTCCCTGTATTTCCTTTAGACAGGAGCCCTTCTGGGTTTAGAATTTGGAGAGGAGTGGATGGCCACATCCCCTAAAATTGGGCCTTGCCCAACCTCTAGATATAGTCTCTACAGCTTCTCCTACCCCTTTGTTGGACATTTCAGCTAATCCCTTTATTCCTGTTGAGTCTGGGGAACATCTTGCTTTTCTGGCATCTGAGACTTGCTGGTGGTTACTCCCAGTTCCTCATACCTCACTGGTACACACTTCTGTTCAAATTCCTGACCCTCTGTATATCATCCCCATCTCCTCTTATACCTGATTCTATCCCCTTTTCCTCCTCACCCTTCTCTCTTTCTCCAAAGTCCCTGCCACTCTCCACCTATCTTGAGTATTTTGTTACCTATTCTAAGAAGGACTGAAGCATCCACATTTTGGTCTTCCTTCCTCTTGAGCTTCATATGGTCTGTAAATTGTATCTTTTGTATTCTGAGCTTTTTGGGCTAATATCAACTTATCAGTGAGTGTATTGTGACTGGGTTACCTCACTCAGGATGATATTTTCTAGTTCCATCCTTTTACCTGCAAACTTCATGAAGTCATTCTTTTTAATAACTGAGAGTACTTCCATTGTATAAATGTCCCATATTTTCTGTATCCATTCCTCTGTTGAAAGATATCTGGGTTCTTTCCAGCTTTGTCTATTATAAGTAAGGCTGCTATGAACATAGTGGAGCATGTGTCCTTGTTATACGTTGGAGCATCTTTTGAGAATATGCCCAGAAATGGTAGAGCTGGGTCGTCAGGTAGTATTACACCCAATTTTCTGAGGAACCAGAAGACTGATTGTTACCTTCTCCCTTCACCTCAGCCATCAGACTTCTGGTGGCCTCTGCTTGGAAGCTAACACCTGGGAGCTAAGACAGACGCTCTCTGTTGACTGTCGGTTCATCTTTGAAGAAGCCGCCTGAGTACACTCACCGCCTGAAGACCTTCTGAAATTGGGGACTTTGGCACCTGAATCTTCTTTGCAGTGTTATCTAGAGACTTGGTTTCAGTTTCTCCTGTGACTATAAAAACCCTAGCTTATTCTAAGTAAAGTGGAGCCTTGATTGGGATGCACCGTGGTTTCGTGTTTTCTCTTTGCATTTCAAACCCTCTATTTCAGGTCTTTTATTCTCTCCTAGCTGAGAGAACCCAGTTCGTGAAACTGTGGGCAGTTTCAGATGGCACCTGAACTTGTGAACTCAGGTATGGAGGACTTATAAAGGACACACTGTCAAAAGCAGAACTCTGCCTAAAAATTCAGAGGTAAGGATAAAG
This sequence comes from Montemys delectorum, assembly GCA_019843815.1. Lineage (NCBI taxonomy): Eukaryota > Metazoa > Chordata > Mammalia > Rodentia > Muridae > Montemys > Montemys delectorum. The sequence goes on from JADRCD010110079.1 coordinate 10,406, forward strand.
GTTGTACATCATAATGCACGGTAGACAATTTTGATGGTAGCACTAGCCTTATTTTTACATTGTAGAAGTGTTGCCATGTGTGTAAGAAGCGTAGGGTCTAGGTTGGATTGGCATGGACCCGGCGTTTAATTCACCTAGGGGTGTGATAGTGAGTACGGGTTTGAATGAGTCAAAAGCAGTGATACAGAGTATAAATAAATTGCTTCAGTCAAGAGGAATCAGGGTGGAAAAACATGCATTAAAAGATCTCTCAGATAAAATAGAATCTTGTTGCCCATGGATTCATGAAGTAATTTAAATAAAAGAACATGGGAAAAAATTGGAAAAGCTCTGAGGAATAATCAGGCAGAAAGATTCACTCTCTGCCTTTGGGCACTCATGAAGGAGATTATAGAGGAGAGGGAGTGTCAGAAAGCGAATTGGGCTCACAGGAATCAGAGAGTTCAGATACGGAAAGAGAAGAGACTCAAAATACTTCTTCAGAAAGCAGAACTACTAAGTCTCATAGAAAGAAGTTGCTTTCATACGCATCATCTGCTAATTCTAGGTCCATTATGACAGGAGAGAAGGATCGGAGAGATTTACAATTAAGTAAATTGGAGTTTGAAATCAAGTTGCAGAAATTGAATAATGAGTTGAATGAACTAAAGGCAGTATCAGGCAAAAGAAAGGATAGCAATTTTGAGACAAGTCAATCACCTTTAGAGAAAGCAATTAATCAGGCTAGAGAAAATGGACAAGACACTTCGGGAGTGCTAGTGTTTCCTGTAGTGGAAAGGCTTGATCAGCAAAACGAGAGAATTAGACAATATCAGACCTTAGAATTTAAGGTTACAAAAGATTTAAAAGGAGCAGTTGCTCAATATGGTCCAAATGCCCGATTTACGCAGGCACTATTGGATAATGTAATAGAGTCAAATTTAACACCTCAAGATTGGAGAACTTTATGTAAGGCTATACTGCAAGGAAGTGATTTTTTACTTTGGAGTTCAGAATGGAGGAAATTCAGGAAAAGAACAGCTGCGCAGAATGTTCAGTCAGGTAATCCAGAATGGAATCGATATGCTCCTGGAAGAAGGGCAGTATGAAGGAAATGCTAGGCAGATTGAGTATCCTGTTGGAATATATGCACAAATTGCGATGGCAGCGAGACAAGCTTGGATTAAATTACCTACAAAAGGTGAGGTTAATGGAAGTCTAGCTGCTATCTGACAAGGCCCAGAGGAGCATTTTCAAAATTTCATAGCCAGGTTACAGCAAGCTGTGAGCATAATTTTTGGGGATTCTCACGTGGATAGTTCATTTATTACACAGTTAGCTTATGAGAACGCTAATGCAGTATGTAAAGTTGCTATTCAGCCACACAAGAGTAGGATAGATTTATCTGGATATATTCACTTTTGTGCAGATATTGGACCTTCCTATAATCAAGGACTGGCAATGGCAGCTGCATTGCAGGGAACTATGGTTCAAGAGATTCTGGTGCAAAGACAGGAGAATAAAGGATGTTTTAAATGTGGTAGTATGAATCATTTTAAATATGATTGCCCTAAGAAATTAGGAGCTACAAACAGGCATCAGTCAGGCACTGCCCTGAAAATCTGTCCTTGTTGTAGGAGAGGGAAGCTGTGGCGTGCCAACCCTGACTAACAGGAATTAAGACATGACACAACCAGTTCCTTCTCTTAGAGGTTTACTCAGGATACTTTACATGCAGCATTGTGTGGAGGTGAGCCTGCGATCCCTACTTGGGCACAGCTTATATCCTAGTAGGAGTCCATGAACTCATGCCATGTG
>JADRCD010110091.1:0-11837 GCA_019843815.1 Montemys delectorum
GGGCTGGGTGCCACCTCTACAACAGAACACCTTTCTTAGCAAATGCTGCTCAGCAAAAGTTCATTTGGCAAAATAAACCCCAAGGCTCTGTACTTAGTATCAGGATCAAATACAACAACAAAATAATAGTAGCGTTCATCTCCAAGGTGTGACAAACAGAATTCTTTATGACTCTTTGGGTTCTATACTTTTTTTTTTTTTTTTTTTAATCACACAGCATCTGGATGGGAAGCTCTTCAGTACAGTCAAAATCACCATGGAAACTGCTTGTCAACCAAGGTAGCTCACAGCACATGTGCCAGAAAATAATTTTTAAAAACTCAAAAGACTTTTCATCTCTGGGTGAAGTAGTTTCCCAGTAAACTAAGTTGTTCTTTTTTGGTTTGCTTTTTGAGACAGAGAGAGAGAGAGAGAGAGAAAGAGAGAGAGAATGTGTTTATGTGTTTGTGTTAGGTGTGTTTTGATGTGCCTGCATGTATGTCTGTGTTCTAGGTGTGTATCTGGTGCCATGGAGGCCAAAGAGGCATTCGATCCCCTAGGGCTGGAGTTACAGACAATTGTGAGCCACCATGTACATGCTAGGAACTCAACCCAGGTCCTCTGCAAGAACTGCCAGTGCTTTTAATGGCTGAGCCATCTCTCCAGCCCTTGTTAAGTGGTTCTTAAAGCATATAAGACACCTGTAAGTCAGCACATTATCAAGAAATATCTTGGATGAAGTTAGAAGATAACTACCTAGGATTCAAAGAGAGGTATTTTATGACACCTGGATAAGCAATCCACTGGTTTGGTGTGGACAGCAGGGACCTTGCCTGTGTGTTCAATAAGGCCTGTATGTGTGTATATACACATAATCTGTGAGCATTCAACAACACCCACCATAGAGGAGGACACACAAACGTTTTCTTGGTGATGAGGGATCTGCCGGTGGGAACAATGCAAGGTCCTTGTAGGTGGGTATGCCAAGGGACCGTAATGATGGTAGTGCTGCTCTTCTGAGCACACTGAAGAAATCTCTTGTGTTTGTGCTATTCTGACCTTCCCCTCACTGCAATGGAAAGTCCATGCATGCAAAACTGGACGATTAGTACTGCAGTTGTCTCCGAGGACCTATAACCAGGGACATTTTAAAGAAAGCCCCTGTGGGAGAATGTTGGATCCGAGTCAGATGGAAGTCAGATACCACTGACTTAGGCCTGGGAGCTCCATTCCCAGCCTGGATGTGACTGCTAAAGAAAGAAAAGAATGAGCAGCACTCAGAGCCTGTCACAAAGGCATGCCTGTGGATCCGTGAGGCACTGAGAAATGCGTGGGACAAAGCGGCCCCGGGATTCTTAGCACACAGGGATCTTAAAAGTCAGAGACATGTAGGGAGTTTCAGAGGACTTTCCAAGTGGAGGAGGTAGAAGTGGCTTCTATTTCACAAGACAGATTATGACCCTGCATTTCATAATCCCCTCTTCTTTTTGTTTAGGTTCAAAAAGAAATTTTATCTATACTCTCCTTGGTAAGAAAACACCCCACCCACCTACCCCAAGTGGGAAGAATTGAATATGAACAGCAACATGGGAGACAAATCAGCATTTCTTGAATCAGTATTCATGTCCACACACACACACACACACACACACACACACACACACACACACACCAGCTAGTCACCATCAGAAGAGGTCTAAGTGGAACCCACAGAAATGCTGGCCATCAGTCTCTGGGCTATGTGATTCAACTCCCTTCATAGCGCAGATCAAAAGTGAGCACCAGAACAGTCACTCCCATCACCGACTCCATCCTGTGGCCTGGAGAGCCATCAGCCTTCTCTATCTGAGATGTCAGTCTTCTGAGAGGAATCTGTACCTCCTGTGATTTTTGTGACTCCAAGGCAGATAGGAGCAATCTGCCAGACTGTTTGAGACCCTGGTGGCATCCCACCTAGCTGTTACCAGCCACGGAAACAAGTTAGTGTTTCCCTACTAGGCAGAAGATGATTTACCACACATGGGGTGAAAGCATGGGGTAAAAGAGTGACCCAAAGTACCAGCTCCATTCATCCTAAAGTTGACAACTGTGAGTAGGTGAGCCATGTCTCCAAGACTCGGTTCCTAACTGTGAGTAGGTGAGCCATTTCTCCAAGACTCGGTTCCTACATCTGTAAATGTAAGATTCATCGCACACACCCGAGTCTCCACTGCACAGATCTGATGGCTTAGACAATAGACATTTATTCTCTTATTGCTCTGGAGGCCCAAGGCCCAAATCAGCATGCACCACTATGCTAAAAGCATACACCAGTGGAAGAGTGGTACTCCCACTAGAAGCTACGTGGAGAGCCTGCTTCCAGCCCTGGTGGCTGGACTTCTAGTCCTGGCCTCTTGCTCTTCTGTATCTGTTCTTTCTGGAGCATGGCACTTATGATGGTATGCAGGACCCAGCTGGATGACCTAGGATAACCTACTTATTTCAAAATCCGTAATGTAATGATCTCTACAGACTCCTTTTACAAATAAGGCAACATGTACAGCTTCTAGAGATAGTGACATGCGTAAATTTAGGGAGGGGCTATTTTCCAGCAGACAGTAGCACCTTTCTCGATGAGCTTTTGTGAGGGCAAAGTTGGAAAGTATTTACATGGTGCACTTATCTTGAGTCTGGTGGAGAGTGTGCAACTTGATGAAAGTCCCTTGTTACAACACTTTACTAGTGGTAGATCCCACAGTCTTTGCATGGGGTTCCCAGGAGGGAAGAATGAGGAAGAATCACACATTGCTGCCAAGGGAAGCAGGTGGCAAGCAGGTGCATCTTTGCACCACAGACCCTGGAGGCCCCACGGAATCCCTGCTCCATCTTAACACATGGTTTTAATTTTATTTTCATGGACAATGAAAAATGTAAGGAATTACTGTTTTTACTTTTTGAATATTCTTCCACTATATGGATATGAGCAAAATGTTCCCTTGCTCTATAGATCCACCATTATAGCTGGATTTGAGTTGATATCTCTAATCAGGAAAAAAATTAAGCCATGTATAAAGAATGACTTGGAAATTGTGAGATATCCTAGGAAAAGGGAATTGTAGCAAGGTGTTATCCAAGTTCTAACAAGACCCAAAATGTCTGTAACAGTCTAGTGTTTTTAGTCAAAACTGTCTGCTCAAGTCTCTCTCCCTTCCTTGTTTGAAGTGCTTTAATGTAGCAGAACAAAATACCATAAACAGACATCGTTGATCACAACGGATTGTGGTCCAGACAATCCTTCGGTGTTAACGGCTCCTTATTCCCACTATTTGTGTGAAAACACATGGAGAGTACAGCTACATCCACACTTACTATTTGAAGTAGCCCAAATTACTCTGGCTTGTAAAATGCCTTACTTAAAAGTTAACACTGAAAGGACAGAGAGCTTCTGCAGGCTGGGCAGGATTTATCACTGCACCTACTAAGGGACCACTTAGCTAGCTGTATGTGATGCTACGTGAGTAGTAAGGGCTGGTGCCATCTCCTCTCATGTCACCAATAGCTTCATACAATGGACATTGAATGAACAGGGCTATGTTCACAGACAACTGAGATGCCTCTTCAAAGGCTCCTATATCCTCCAGGGAGGGAGATGTCACACAGATTATCCAATGGAAAGGAAGGGGGTGGGGTGGGGCTCGAGTAAGAGTGGGCCACAGAGGCCATAGAACACTCTATCAGAGATGCAAGCAAGGCAGGATTCAGTCTCAAAAGGGAAATAATGATAAAGCAATCAGGAAAACCTTCAAGACTCCTTCCTGTGAGCAAGAAATACAGTTATTATACATGACATGGTACCTAGGAGAAAATGACAGTAGTCCCTGATGTCTCAGTAAACTGATCAAACTTAGGCTTTTGGGAAGAGAAGGCAAGGAACAATGGGGACTTACCTTAATTAATATCAGTAGCAATTCAGAGGAGGAGACAGATGTGGGAGATGCTATGGAAGCTTAGCGTATAATACTTGGTGCTTGACCAGATATGAGGGGAAAGGTACATTTGCTGAGACTGTGACACTATAGAGAATGTGGTAGCGGAAGGTTGCTGAGAGTAAACTGGCATTAGTTAGAGGCTCATACTATAAACCTTAGAGTAGTCATGAATATGTGTGTGTGTGTGTGTGTGTGTGTGTATGCATGTATGAGTGTTATGAATGTGTGTATGAGTGTATGCATGTCTGTATGTATGTATATATGTATGTGAGTATATGTATAGATGGCTGAAGAGTGTTCTCCAAAAAGCCTCATCTCATTGCAGGTCTAACTGAATGTGATCTTATTTGAAAATAGAGTCCTTACAGATGAGCTAAGATAAAATCACACGATACTTGGTGACCCCTCAACCCAGAGACTGCCATTTTTACAATGGGAAGTGGATCTGCAGAACACACACACACATACACACACACACACACACACACACTGGAACAGAGGCAGAAAATGGGGTGATATAGCTATAAATCAAGAGACCCCAGGGACTTCTGGTAATGAACAGAGACTAAGAAAATACATGACAAGTCCTTTATCTGGAGCCTGACTCTGCTGACACTTTAATTTTGTATGTCTACTACAGAGCTGTCTGTAAGTAAGTATCTGTTGTTTTAAAACATACTGTGATAATTTGTTATAGGTAACCCCTGAAAGCAATGTAGCTGTTAAACCAATCATGAAGATAAAATAGAGTAATTAAAGATATTTAATTATCCTCAAAGGAGGCAGAGAAAAAACTGAGTGTGGATACATGTATGGCAGTGATCAGTAAGTACAAATCCAACTGCATGTAAATTAGTAACAATCCCATTACATATAAATGGTATAAGATCTCCAGTGAAACTGGCAAAGATGTCACAGCAGATAAAAGGAAAGGCTCAAACTTCTTGATGCCACAGGGAAGCCCGTTTTAAATTTAAGCACATGGGTGTGCTAAGTCAAAGGTTGAGAGATACCATATTAACACTAAGCCAAGAGGTGGCTACATAAGCATAAATTAGAGTAAAATTATTATTTTGTGATTCTCCCCCCAGTGTCAGGTAAAAGGTGAATATAAATTATTTTCTAACCACAATAGATATTAGTTTCTTCATATTCTACTAATATTGGTGGAGTATTTGGTTCTTTTTCGGGATACACTCTACTGTGAACAGATTCTATAGTGACTGGAGTTTCAAGATGTTCTCCTCTCTTTGGACCTGTGCTTATAAAGTCGATTGACATCTTTCCTTGGGGGAGAAAACATAAACATAGCCAGCAAGAGAAATAAGTTGACAGAGGCAGCAGTTTAGGTGGCTTAGCCCTTTTGTCCTCATTGGATTTTCCTGTTTTAGCTCTGGTTACCCGTGAAAACGCTGGTAGCCTGCACTAAGACATGTACGGCAAGATGCTGGAATTTAAAAGACAAGGTAATACAAAGATGGAAATATTCTTCTGCAACTTCGAAGGCATACACGCAGATGAATTATGTATAACCCCTAGAACGCTGACATGTAGCAGTAATATCTCTGAAATCCCAGAAGGAAAGTCTTCTAGCATTGGATTGCACCAGAAAACAGCTTGGCCATTGATAAATATCAGATTGTCTGAAGTTATGTAACCTTGGAGAAATTATTTACCATTTCTTTATCTGAAAGTGGAGAAAATAGTAGCAACTCATCATAGGCCATTGTGGTTATTTTCTTTAAAATACATTGTAAATTATTTCTCTGAATAAAGGAGACAGAAAGTGTTGCAACAGAGCTTCAGGTAAGCCTTGCTGTCAGGGAACAGTGACGTTTTTTAGATAATTGAATATTTCCTTTTTATGTACTAAGGCTTATTTTTAGTTCCTTTAAAAAAAAACCCAGCTGTGCACCAATACTTGTAAAATGTATTGTAAGTGCTCTGTGTTCGTAAACAGACTAAACCATAATACTTTCACAGTTCCTCCATGGTTACAATGACCCTGACTCAGGGCTTATGCTATTTCTATCCAATGGGTTTGTGAGCAATTGCATAGGGCTCCTGTTCTACACCCTAAACAGCCTCATTTCTGCACCATCAATGAGCCTGCAGAAGTTTTCTCCCATTTTCTGCAGATTTATAAACTAACAAACCAGGCTGCTTCAGGTGATGGCTTTGTTTGCTCTGGGTGGAAGGTGCACCGGGTTGGGGGTGGGGCCTTTGCCCAGCTCCGGGTGTTTGTCCTGTTACCTCGCCTTAACAGCAGTAGTTAAGTGGAAACTCACAAGAACTTCCTTTTGTTAGTTTAAGTAACAAAGAGGATTTGATAACCTCAGAAACCTTCTCTCGGGGTAGCATATGCTCTGGTATCTTGCAGTCTCCGATTATATACATAAGTAAACGACTGGAGCCTTAAGGAAAGACAGAGGGAAAAAGAGCCACATGGCATTCAAAGCATGCCAGGAAGCCAGGAAACCCTGGCATCCTACAAAAGATTCAATTAGTAACTTTCAACTATGCTATAAGGAAACTCTCCCAAATTATATTTTATATAAATACATTAAGCTTCGTTTGCTATGCCAACTGCTGTCATCATATGAAGGGGAAAAGCAGATGACCACGTATTGGGCAAAATTTATAATGGCTATAAACCAGGCACATTGTATTTGACATTCCCCTGGCTACAAACTAAAATGGAAATTGTAGAAGTACATGCTTTGGCAATTGTATAGAAATAAGTAGCATGACTCCACATTCGATGCTTATAGATGAAATAATCATTGATTCATTAACTGAAATTCCAAGATATTTCTAACTGAGGGTTTTGTGACTACAGCAAGTTACTGGACAACACCTTGTAGATTATTAACTTCCACCCTGAAAGGACAGGGGGATATAGCCCAGCTGCTGAGACTGCTTGCTTGTCTAGCATGCACAGAGCCCCGAGTTTGATCCCTGGCACCACATACAAACTAGCTATGGTGGCTCACACCTGCCATCCAGCACACAGAGGTAGATACAGAAGGACAAGAAGTTCAAGTTCGCCCTCCGCAACATTGGGAGTGCAAGACCACACTAACCTATCTCCAAGAAAACAAAACAACAAAAAAACCCCACATATACAGTAGTAATGATCTGTCAAACTCAATGTACATTCAACCTAGCAAAGCAGAGTATATGCATTAATAATGCCATTACTTAATGGCATGAGGATAGCTTTTCAAGGGAAACAAACACATTTAATGCTACACGACTCCACCCTACACGATCCACTCATCCATTCAGCCTTTGACCCCTGTCGTGCCTCATCAGTGGAATTCTAGTCAACTGTTGATATCGCACACTCTCCAGTGTGGTACCTCTACCCAGCAGGCTCTGTGTGTCTCTCTTGGCCCATTAGTATCTCTTGATCCAAGTCTTGTAGCTGGGTCTTCATCGCTGCTGTGTTTCCCAGGATGTCTTTGTGCAGAAGCAATCCCTCTCTGTTCTCATCTCCATGGTAACAGTGTGTGCTCTGAGAGATGCATCTTGGGTGATTTCCTCCTTACACTACAGGACATACTTATATAAAGCTACCCACTATGTACCTTGGCTGTATGGTGCAGCCTATGGCTCCTAATCCAGAATGAACAAGACAACACAAGATCAAATTTATGATGAAAATGTCTGTTTATCAAATGTCATAAATGTATGGTGCATATACATACTAACATGCTTATATAAATGTATATGTATATATATATATATACACATATACATATATATACACACACACATATATATACTTATATAGGTATACACACATACACACATACATATATATACATATATATATGTGTGTGTATATATATATATATATATATGAAGGCCTTATATTCTTTTTTCTTAAAGATTTATTTATTTTATGTATGTGAGTACTCCAGAAGAGGGCATCAGCTTCCCATTACAGATGGTTGTGAGCCACTATGTGGTTGCTGGGAATTGAATTCAGGACCTCTGGAAGAGCAGTCAGTGCTTTTAGCCACTGAGCCATCTCTCCAGCCCCTTACATTCTAAAATGATAGTAAGTATAATGAATACAGAATGCAGTCCCATATCTGTTTATCATGATGTGGTTTTAGATATATGCTATGCTTTATTTAATAGGGCTGATGGAACACATGTCTACAAAGTCTCATCCCAAACCAGTGATTGATGTGTTCTGGCTTTAGCCTTAGTAGGTGCGAATCTTTCAGTCCCATTGCCATCTCCTGGGTTGAATCCACATATATAGTTTGTCTATGGCTGAAGCATTTGCATCAGTATGCAAGGGGGGGCTGCTTTTGGTACCTTCATATGTGACCTCTAGGTTTTGCCTATGGTCTTACATCTGCCTCCCCAACCCCTCTGCCTGGGAACCTCCTCAGGCCACATTCTACCACCACACACCCACAGAAGATCACCCTAAGTTTGCACAGGATGATGTTATTTAAATATAACCTGAGGAAATGAACTACAAACACATCATGAAAATCCTAGGCATAAAGAAAAGGAAAAAAAATCCTATTTTTAACATTGTCTTACACAGAACACTTCCTTATGGCTATCTGTAATAATTTGAAGTTTAGGAGAAAATGTTTGGGCTTAGCCTGCTCTGCACAAACTCCTTAAATGTTAGCTAGTAGGTTTTAAGAGCATGAAATGACTTTTCCCCCTGTGGCTTTATATAGAACCATAATAATTGCAACATGAGCTCAGTGCCTCTGTGAATGCCTGTCACCAACCCCCTGCTGTGGGATTCCACCCTGTGGCTTATTATCAGCCACACACAGAACACATGTGGTCAAACTATCTTCAAAAATCTGCTGTGGGGGCCTAGGAGCATTTTAGGGGCTTATCTATACTTAGGACTCTAGTCATTACGTGATAATTGAGAAGCAGGGTTGATGGGCAATCTTAGTGGACTATCATATTCTAAACAATGTCACTGTACATTTTATAGAGCTTGCGACATTCTGCAACTTCCAGGACACTGTTCTGTATATGTGACACTAAGAAGCAGTGTTTTTATTCAATTTTTTCTGGCACGCCCAGTCACCTTAGAAGAACCTTGGTGGCTTTTCCTATAGAATCAGTATACTCTCCTAGAGCAGTGAGAAGCGGTTTGGGGACTCAGCTCTGTGCCAGCTTAGTAATTTCCTCTCTTAGTTGTAACAGTCATCTGCCTTCTCGGGGGCTGCCTTGGTTTGGAAGTGGGAAGTATTTTTCTTCCACATCCAGATCTAGAAGGAAAAAAAACTAGCTTTGGATCCCAGCCAACTGTTCTTTGTTCCAGAAATCAATATAAGCCTTGGAGGAAACAATATTAGCAAAGGGGCCACACCCCCTGAAGGTATTGGTGCAGTAGACGTTCTAAGAAGCCTGGGGATGAGCCTGCAGAAGGGAGCTGAAGGAACTCATTCTACAAACCTCCCTGAGTGCAATCTGCAACTGACTGCTTATCTCATTGGTGAGAAAATGGCATGCAGCGGATTAAAATCGAGCTCTGAAAGCCCCTCTCTGCACCATTCTTTATCAAACTTCCTTACTTGAGCCACTGCAAAGATTATAGTCATTGCACAGTGCCTGCTAAACTCCTGCCATCCCCGGTAACTAGTGTAGCAATGACTGGTGAACTCAAGCGGGAACAAATAAGAACATCCACTTCTTACATTGGTAGGAGTCCCATAGATAGCCACACACACCTTGCCCATGTGGTTCACATAGGTTGTCCTTTTCTTAACCAGGAAAATAGGTTCAGGAGGGACAGGGAAATGCACTACACCCAAGAAGTGTCAAGTCTAGAGGTCCAACTAGAAAGGCACTGGTGATCTTTCACCACATACCTGCATGTAAATCATAGTCAATCTCTCCGCCAAGAGAGGTTTGAGATCTCTCTAGCGAGAAGGATGCAAAGGAGTAAGGGACCTAAAGCTAGAGTGGCTGAGGAGTCCACACATGGTCTAAGACTCTATCTAACCCTCATTCCACCTCAGTGCCAACCATCTGCAAACCCCAGACTCCTGCCTTCCAGCCCCACCAGCCTTGCACTACAGTGCTGCAGAAGGCACTTTGTCACCAGCTGCTAGACAGTGAAGAGGCCCCATTAACTGATACTAGCTACTGAATTCACCACCTGGGGGCTATTATAACATGGTCCACTATTCTGGGAGGACCTCCATCTTTGGCTGAGTCATTCCTCCTCCACTGAGCAAAGACATAGCGCCATGGTTGTCTTGTTCTATCCTTCCTTCCTTCCTTCCGCACCCAGCCCAAGCTGAGCCGGGTTTTGCAGCAAGCTGCTTCCCTGTCCGCCTCCTCACCGCTGCCAGGGCTCCTGACTGGGCTGAACAGCTCCTGGTGAATGTTACCCTTTGTCTCTGGAGCCCAGGGCTGGCTCTGATGGCTGGAAAGCCTGAACAACAATGATGAATCAGACTATTTATTTTTGAGGTTTTTCTCCAAGCTGCCTCTTCATCAGGCCTTAAATAGCAGCATTCAAGCTGCCGCAGAGACTTCCAAAAGTTTGCTGGCCTGGAATTCCCAGGAGGGAAGAACTTCATCTTCCTGGCAAAAAACTGGAGCTCGGTGATGCCCCATTAAAAGAGAGGCACAAGCTGGGCTTCTCAAAGAGATGGCAGGCTTACCTGTTTAAATTGATTATGTGATTTTCTAGACTGTTCCTGAGCACCCTCCCTTCCCCCTCTCAGGAGAAACGGTGTATTTCTGTTTCTAAGTGTGGTGGCCTTTTCAAAACCTGTTTCACGCATTTCACTCTTTCTTAATTGGTGCCACCTAGAGCCAGGTCTGGTCGGTTTCATCCCGGGCCAGGAAACTCCAGCTATCACAGAAAGAATGATCCACACAGCACAATGTGGTTCTCTGATGGAAAAATCACCATTTGAAAGATAACGGTTCCTGTTAAGATAGGATGCTTCATTGAAATCACAGAATAAGCAGCCTTTGAAAGAACCACCAAGAATCATTTGCTTTTCTTGTTACATTGTTTGACCCCTCAGTCAGAGCAGAAAGGTACTTCCCACCTGATGCCTTTATCATCACATATACCCTACCCAGGCAGGCACTTTCAAGGAGGCAAAGGAGCCTGAACAAACAGAACAAAGAGGAAAGGAGAGCAGAGGGCCATAAAACAGAACCCCAAACCCCAGTGAAAGTAGGGAGACACAGGGTAGGGAGACGCAGGGCGGAAATGCCTTTTTAGTACGTTTGCTCATGAACAAATGCACGCTGAAGAGGTCAGAAGGGGGCAGACTGTTCTCATGACAGTTTGGATGACAAGAGGGTTTACCCGCTGCTGCGATTGTGTGTGGCTGAGGGCCTTGGTGCAGGCCCTGGAGAGAGCTTGGTCTCCACAGGAGGGCACTCGGGGCTTCCCTGGAAATGCCCTAAAGTCTATTAGGTATGCCACACCGTCAGGTAATTTGCTCGCTGGAATGCTTCCTGGCTCAAGGCAGATTGCTCTTTCATACTGGCACCCACTCCACCTCACAAAGCAGCCTTGACGTCTCATAACTGCACACAGGGTACGACTGGCCACCAGCCCACTAACATGTAAAGACGAGAATGTCCACCCCTTCCTATGGCTGGAGAGCTCATCCAATGCTCTAGGTTCACCCTTGTCTATCCACGAGCCCACCCAGGGACCAGCAAGTCCCTCATCTTGAGGAATATAGAACTAAGGCTCATAGAGATTAAGCTCCTCTGAGAGATTCACAACCATGAGTGTGAGGAACAAACCTGGTCCTTTAGCCTGGTTACACACTTCCTATAGGGTTGGCTCTGGAATCTCACTGTTTGGTTGCATCAAGATGCAGAGGAGGCACACAGGGCTCAACTTTGGGACACACT
>JADRCD010110107.1:0-13850 GCA_019843815.1 Montemys delectorum
AGATGTAGAGGCTCACAACCATTCATTGAACTGAGTACACTGTCCCCAATGAAGGAGTTAGAGAAAGGTTCTATGGAGCTGAAGGGTTAGCAACCCCTTAGGATGAACAACAATTACTAACTAGTACCCTCAAAGCTCCCAGGGACCCAACCACCAATCAAGGACTATACAGGGTGGGACTGAATGTTCTGGCAGCATGTGTATAGTAGAGGATTGCAAATTTGATCATCAATAGGAGGAAAGGACCTCGGCCTTGTGAAGGTTCTGTGCCCTAGTGTAGGGGAATGCCAGGGCCAATAAGTGGGAGAGGGTGGGGTGGCAGGCATGGAGAGGGGGGAGGCAAAAGCAGTTTGTTCTTGTTGTTTTTGTTTGTTTGTTTGTTTGTTTTTTGGAGGGGAACCTGGGAAAGGGAAAATTTACATGTAAATAAAGAAAATATCTAAAAAAAAAAAAAAAAGAATTCATTCTAAAACGAAAAAAAAGTAGCATTTATTAGAACAGTTGATTTCATAGCATATCACTGACTAGAATTGTCTTGGTGACAGACATTACTTTGACAGAAGAGGAGGATTGGTAGAAAGTAAGAAATGAGATAAAGAAACCCTTTACTCATCTGCTCATTCACAGAACTGTAATTTGACCCTATCTAATGGGCATGTTATAGAGTTGATTCACTTGCAGGATCTAGTAATTTTCAGAAAGATATGAGGCAACAGAACTAAGATGCTATTTAGTTTTGAATGGAGGTTCTAAGAATATTCACCTCCAGCAGGAAGACGGAGCATCAAGTGAGGGGTGGGGTTGCCATCCCATAGCCACATCTCTGACCTATAATTGTTCCTGTCTGAAAGAAGTACAGGGACGGAAATGGAGAGGAGCCTGAGGAAAAGAAGGTCCAGTGACAGGCTCAAAGAGGGATCCAGCTTAAGGGGAAGTCCCAAGGCCTGACACTATTACTGAGGCTATGGAGTGCTCACAAAAAGGGACCTATCATGACTGACTTCTGAAAGACCCAACAAGCAGTGGAAAGAGTCAGATGCAGATATTTGCACTCAACCAATGGACAGAAGCAGCTGACCCCTGTTGTTGAGTTAGGGAAAAGCTGGAATAAGCTGAGAAGAAGAGTGATCCTGAAGGAGGAGCATCTGTAACGAAGCAATGCAAAACAAATGCTTTTAGTTTCCTGAGGATTCCACAAACCAATACAAGTAATTACAGGCACTGAGTGTTTTTATTGTGAACTGGCAAGAAGTGTGTGTTTCATTTATTTGCTCAAGGTCAAGTATTGCTTTTATCTTAGTGTTGTCATAAAATAATGATAATAACAATTAGAATCAGAGGTGCTCTTCATTGCACCTCTGATTCCAATCTTACTCCCATGTCATAGACTGAGGAACTGATGGCAAGGACTCATGACAATGGGAACACCGGTGTGGCATGGAGTCACAGGCTAGTCTTTTCTTAACAAGTATAAGTCAATAAGTTTATCAAATGTTTAATACTTACTGGGCAAAACCTAAAAGGCCCTATGTGTTTAGAGGCATCTGCTGGCACTTTCTTACATTCAGTGAATAATCATATGTGGCAGTAGTAACAATAAACAGATGGAATCAAACAAAAGCAATGTGTCAATTGTTGATAAAGAAGATGCATTGTAATGCCAAACTCGACGTTCCATTCCCAGGGAAAAGGAAAGTATTTCTAGCAGGTAGACTAGAAATGATCTCTTACAAGGAAAACTGAGGCATAGGGTACTTGGAAGTATTAAATCATTTCAGTTTCTAGATACTGACATGAAGAGACTGCCAGATATGGGATGACTAGGGGATTTTAGGAGACGTGCTGATCTGCTTATTCCTAAGGCTGTGTTTCGAGTTTAACAAGTTATTATTTTATGGAGCTAACACATGAAGTTTCAGATGATTTTCACAGGGATATTGAACAACAAAAGTAAGACTAGATTTCAATTTGAATATGTAAGTACCCTAAGAATGTTTTTAAAATAAGATGGTAAAATATATTTTAAATAAAGAACATAGTTGTGACTGATTGTTCTGATAGTTTGATATGTAATTGTATTTGCCCTTTTATGTCCTTAAACAAAACAAAACAAAACAAAACAAAGCAAAGCAGTATTAAATGAGACTCATCAATGTAATATTTACAAACCCATGACTGGAGACTTTGATGACTCCCGTGCCTTTTGAGCTCTTTCATTGATGTTTCTTCATTGCCTGGTTCTTCTGACAAATGAATACATTTAGTTAGCATTAACTATAATATAGTTGTAATAAATAAAATGAGGATATTGTAAAGGAATAAGTTGAATGTTTAAACATAGTTACAATGATTCTAAATTTTCATTTTTTCCAAGTGATCATTTTAACGGCTCTTACTATTTAGTTGAATGTTTAATATAATGTGAGGTACACATGCTCATGCAAACATAAATGCATCGTTTGGTCAGACATTAGATACTGTGACATAAAAAGAACTCAATAATTTTAAACATTTACCCACAAATGAAGCAGGCAACATAAATGAACTCTAGACACAAAACGGGAAAATATCTTTACATATTTAAATTCACAGTGTGCATCATTCTCAACTGCATATCAGAAATATTACTATTTTTATGTATTACATAGAGATGCAAACATATCAAAAATGTTTTGTCTACTGACTTAACGTTCTTATTTCTACTTTTAAAATCCAATCAGTTGTGGGAAGTCTTAATTGATTGTTTAAATTGATTCCTAAAAATTAGATATCTTTAAAGTGGGATCCTTTGTAACTTCTATGTGGTTTCTATTATGCTTAAATAATTAAATCATTCTACATGTGCACATCATTTGGTAACAGACTGGAAGGAACAACATTTTTTATCATGTTTGTGTTGATAAATGTTAGGGAGGAAGTGGAAATTCTACCCTGTCGATGTTAAAGTCACCAACAGATTTCCCTCTGGTATGTCTGCCCTGAGGCATAATAGTATGGTCAGGTGCGCAGAAGCCTGGAAATCATAAAAATACAAGAGAAGAAATGGGCATGAGTTATATTTACACTAAAATATATGTACTGGTGAGGAGCAGAGCTCAGCAGATTAGCAGTGTGAGCAAAAAGTGAGTACACATGAAAACGCGAACATGGAGAGGCCAGGCAGACTCTGGTTATTAAAACATCACCAGTGCATTGTAGAGTAATATTTTTGAAGTGTCCCATTGTGACACTTGCACTTGACACAGATCAGTGCTGTGCATGGGTAAAGCACTCCAGCAGAACAAGCACATGTGTTAGAGGATGCCTTCACTGAAAATAACAAATGAAAATATGAGACTCAGACCTGAGCTAGGAAATGTGTCAAAAATTGTTCATGGCATGAACTCATCTTGTAATATTTACACTATGTCACATGATCTGTGAAAATGGACCTCATTCTGAGATTCAGCACAAACACACTGAATGCCACAGTGAATGTAGGTTTCCTATTGCTTGTGATTTCCAGGAGAAATGAAAATGTATCTTCATTCTTGGGAAATTACTGTAGTCTTCAAGATAGGCCTGGATACTACAGGCCAGGAGAATCACAAAACATGGGTATGCTCAATGATGCCCTCTTTTCTGATAATTAATTATAAACTTTAGAAAAGGTGCAAATATTAATCAGTAAATATTGAGATTTTCATTGTACTTAGGAACCCAAACATATGGACTCATGTTTTAAAAATCTTGCCTCTATTATTTGTGTACATTTTGTCAGTGCCATCAAGGACATTTGAATTATCAACAAATTATTTCCTTAGATTTGGGGTTGTAACAATGGAAGAGTCAGAACATGGTAAATATTCCACATTTCACAGCACTGCTTTCCACGGTATCAATATTGCAAATTACCTGATTTGCTTGTGTTTGCATGAATGCCTGCTACTGCTGTGTATTCAAACACACTTCCTCTCTGAGTAGTAGGCTGTATGGATGTTGAGAGAAGAAATTTAATGGTTATTTTCCACTTTATAAAACATGAAGTTAACCATACCAAGAATTATGTAAGACGTACTTCCTTGAATTGAAGAGGATATTCCTTTGGAGATCCTAAAAACATGAAGAGGAATAGAGTCAGCTATGCAAAAACCAGGCAAAGTAATCCATTAATAGTCCAGTAGTAATAGGGGACTGAATCTTTCCAAGTGGTTAACTTGGAGAATTTTGATCTTTGTGATCTAGATTTTGGTTTTTGGAGATAATTGTTTGCCTTCCTTTTCTGTTTTAGTTTGTGATAGAAAAAAAATCACATGAATAAAAGTAAGAAAAATAAAAATGAATTCTTAGGTAAGCTTAAAGGTAGGATTTTTTGAGAGTTGGGCAAGTCTAATTAACATCACTTAGGAAAATGCACAAACAACATGTTGGACATGCTGAGTTGTGAAGAGGAGTGTGTTCTCTGGCCAGACAATAAACGCGGGACCAGGGAGTTAATGCTCCTGTGTATGCTGACGGTGATCACTGGGACAGATATGTTTACTGTAACACATTAGGAATATCTATTCTGCCATACACTAGCACTTTCTCCTGCTACTCATTTGTCTTGTGACTCAGCAAGAACCGAGAAATGATGAAAATTGCATTGTAACAAATGTGTACTGCTTTTTATCAACACTCTTTCACTCACTGAAATAATTGGAGGTATACTATGACATATTCTTTTTTTTTGTATGAAAATAGACAAGAGGTACTGGTATATTTATGTTTTCTCACTGGATTATGGATGTCTTTATCAACCCAGTTGAAAAGATAATGAAAACATCATCTGAATGCTTAGCATCCTTTTGACTACATAATAAATTTGATATCTAAGAATTATGGGGAGAATTGAAATGATCTGGCTCACAAAAACACTAGCATTCCATTCTGCTTCTTAAAGGCTGCAGATATAGTGAGTGAGCTTTGAGATTAAATATTTCAGTGAATCTTTCTGAAAGACATTTTCTTAGCTTTCTTCATCAAGAATTCTAAATTTAACCTACATTTCCTGCCTTTTATGTAGAGAACAATTCATTTTAATCAACTTATCACTACAATTATAGTCTTATTTTATTCATTTATTTATACACACGCAAACACATACACACACACCCACATCATTCATCTCTATTTAGAAGTACATGTGTGTCATACAACTATAAATGTAGATCTATTTGATAACAGAGTGTTAGTATGTTGGTTCCAATAGGTGCCTACATTTTTATTACTTGTTATTATCTATCTCTTTGCAAATTTTATGTTCCCTTCAAACTAGCCTAGAAACAAATCAATATTTATCCTTGTCATGTCCATCAAAGTACTAAGCAGTGAAGCACTGTACAGATCTTTGATAACTACTGACAGTATGGTTGGTAGACTAGTAGCTTCTCTTATCCAAGGATAAATCTGGAGTCCTAAAGCTACTGAATATGGCCCACACAATCACGATCTCTAAGAGGAAAAGAAAAAAATGAGAGTTAAAAAAAAAAGAACATCTGGTTCTATTGATTCACTTTCTCCATCACAGCTCAATTTTCCAGAGAAAAATAACGTTTTCAGAAAGTACCAAGAGGTGAGAATCAACGATCCCAAGAGATATGATTTAGATTCATTATAAAAAAATTTTAATTATTTGGTCACCTCATAAATTATATTTTCATCATATTCATTTCCTTCCTTTATCTTTTTCCAGGTCTACTCCCTTCACTGGCTACCCAATTCTTTAAAAAACAAAAACAAAAACAAAAACAAAAACAAAAAAACAAAAAACAAAACAAAAAAAACCTCATCATAACCAAATATGTGACCTAAATGTTCTTGGATGTGTGACTACATATCACCTTCTCACTACACACACACACTCCTTCCCTGGATTACTGTGATTCCTGTAATTCCTGTACTCCATCTGTAACACTGTCCACTGGTAGCATGCCTCCTCTGCATTTTTTTTGATCTTATAATGCCTTGTAATTTATTGAACAATTCAGCTGTTTTACTTACACATTCAGCTAGTGTGTGCAGAAACTGTTGGAAATCAATCTTATTACCATTTAACTTCTACTTTAAGTTAATATATAAAAAAATAATTGTATTTTTATTTTCAAATGTTGATCCTCCTGATTTAAATAATTATTCTATCCAGGGACATCTCATAAACATAGCTCATACCTTTCATTTCTCCACTTGTAATAGTTTTCCTTCTTAGATTTGCAGTCCCAGGTAAATGATTCACATCTATCTTCTGTAGAAGACAATCAGATATAAGCTATGAAATTTAACATAGAGAAGGTCCAGTGACACGCCCAAAGTGGGATCTACCTCAAGGGGCACTCCCAAGGCCTGACACTATTACTGAGGCTATGGAGTGCTCACAAAAAGGGACCTATAATGCCCTCCAAAAGACCCAACAAGCAGCTGAAAGAGTCAGATGCAGATATTTGCACCTAACCAATGGACAGAAGCAGCTGACCCCTGCTGTTGAATTAGGGAAGGCTGAAAGAAGCTGAGGAGAAGGGCGATCCTGTAGGACCAGCAGTCTCAATTAATCTGCCCTGAGGGGGTTCAATGTCCCAGTGTAGAGAAATGCCAGAGCTAGAAGGCAGGAATGGGTGGGTGGGATGGGGTAGCACCCTCATAGAGGAAGGGGGAGGGAGGATGGGAGAGGGGGTTTTCTGGAGGGGAGACCTGGGAAGGGGCTAACATTTGAAGTGTAAAGAAAATAGCTGATAAAAATAAATAAATAAATAAATAAATAAATAAATAAATAAATAAATCATGGAACCAAAAAAGAAAAAAAAAAGTGGGAATATTAACAAAATAAAAACTAGATAAACAAAAAATAAATACTAAATACTGATATATTATTTTCTAGGATAGTCTAACAAACTAAGTTTATTTACTTTCACTAATTTGTTAAACAAAACAAAGCTTTGTGAACTAAGGACCTCAGATTAAATATTTACATACCATTGATTCTGTGCTTTCAAAGTTGTTATTTATTTTGTGTTCTTCTGTGAACTTCACCTCAGTGCTTGGTACTGCTGATAAATGCATGCATTTAAGTACAGCATTTAAGTACAATAAAATATAGTGAAATAATACATAAAATGAAAATATATAAAACAAAGAGAAATATTTAAATTTAGTATAAAAATTGACCTTTCATTCTCCCAACTATTGTTTAAACCTACTCTTAATTTTTAGTTGAAGATAAAACTTTTTGAAGACTTTTCTTTTACTATTTATTTATTTGTGTGTCTGTAATAATAGGCATGTTCCAGAATGTGATTGCCTGCATGGATCAAAAGAGGGAGCCAGATCCCCTAATCGTAGATGTTAAGGGGATTATGAGCCACTTGATCAAATTCAGGTCCACTGAAAGAGCAGCAAGTGCTATTAACTTCTGAGCCATGACTCCAGCACAGAAGATGTAGCTCTTCTGGAGATATCTATAATCATTTAAAACACACACACACACACACACACACACACACACACACGCACATATGTTCTGTAAATGTAACTTTTTACTGACATTATTTTGCTACATGTTAAACAAACAATGATTTGAAAGCTTCATCCACAAATTTACAGGTGATATAAATGAAAATACCTCCAAAGACAATAGTTTACATTTTCATTGCAGTATTCAACAGACATGAATCCCCTAAAATACACACACACACACACACACACACACACACACACACACACAAACATTTTAAAAAGATAACAACAGAGCTGGGCAGTGGTGGTGCACGCCTTTAATCCCAGCACTTGGAAAGGCAGAAGCAGGCAGATTTCTGAGTTCGAGGCCAGCCTGGTCTACAGAGTGAGTTCCAGGACAGCCAGGGCTACACAGAGAAGCCCTGTCTGGAAAAACAAAAACAAAAGCAAAAAAACAAACCACCAACCAAACAACCCCCCCCCCAAAAAAAACAAAAAACAAAAAAAAGTACCTATATATAAATATATAAAACATCTCCTGTGTATGATTTTCTCTTTCCATTTGATACTGGCTTTATAAACCATGCTGAGTATTACACTCTTGCCTATTTAGCAATAGTGTCTAGAACTATATAAGTGGAACACCAGAACAATCAGTATCACAGAGAATTAATATCCCAATTCTCACGAGAAACAGTTTTCACTATTTACCTTTTTGAAATTCTTCTGCTGTTTAGAAACATGCTCAGAATTCAAATCAATGTTTGTCTTTATTTATTTCTTTTCTATATCAAATGATCATGCATACATCTTTTTAATTTATTTTTGAGATCTTCATATATTGTATGGTATTTACAACATTCTGCCACATTCTTCTCCCCCTCCAATTCCTCCCAGTGTCCTTCTACTCATTCTCAAATCCATAGCTTCTTATTCTTTAATTATAATTGTCACATACATATGATGGTCACTCCCGAAGAATGTTTGTTTAACTAACATCCTCTTGATAATCCAAGGACAGATGGAAAATTCTAGAGCTACTGAACTGCAATGGCAATCCATCATGGTCCCTGTCTTAGTCAGGGTTTCTATTCCCGCTAAAATAAAATGACCAAGAAGCAAGTTGGGGAGGCAAGGGTTTATTCAGCTTACACTTCCACATTGCTGTTCATCACCAAAGGAAGTCAGGACTGGAACTCTAGAAGGTCAGGAAGCAGGAGCTGATGCAGAGTCCATGGAGGGATGTTTCTTACTGGCTTGCTTCCCCTGGCTTGCTCAGCTAGCTCCCTTATAGAACCCAAGACTACCAGCCCAGGGATGGCACCACCCATGAGGAGCCCTCCCTGCTTGATTGCAAATTGAGAAAATGCCCCACAGCTGGATCTCATGGAGGCACTTCTCCAACTGAAGCTCCTTTCTCTGTGATAACTCCAGCCTGTGTCAAGTTGACACATAAAACCAGCCAGTACAGTCCCCAAAAGGGGATTCAACAAATTTGAGAATCTATGATCACTATGAAATCTCCCATTAAAATCTATTAACCCCCAGTTAACGTTTTCCATATCTAGGCCCTGTCCCTCACTCTAATGTTCCACACATTAAATCAGCAGAGAAATCATATATTTCTAAATGGACTTATTTAAACTGACCATGATGCATTTGACAACCTCATAGCTCATTCTGAGGTTTTTCTTCTCCCCAGTTCTCTTATTTTAGCCTCTCTGAAATGCTGTTGGATATTACTGATGTATGGTATACCTGCTATGTTACCTCATAAAAATCAAACATAGTTCTGTGTGCTGGGGTACTACAATACTTAAGGCCTTCCAAATAATGAAGATGGTAATAGGAATGGAGACATATGCTCTGCTCCATTGACCCAGTTATACTTTAAAAGACCACCTGATTGCTAGTGTTAATAATTCATCTTCTGAAGAAGGGTGTCTTAGGGTTTTACTGCTGTGGATAGACACCATGACTAAGGCAACTCTTATAAGGACCTCATTTAAGTGGGGCTGTCTTACAGGTTCAGAGGTTCAGTCCATTATCATCAAGGCAGGAACATGGCAGCATCCAGGCAGACATGGTGCAGGAGGAGCTGGGAGTTTTTTATCTTCATCTAAAGGCTGCTAGCAGAATACTGACTTCCAGGCAGCTAGGGTAAGAGTCTTAATAGCTACGCCCACAGTGACACACCTACTCCAACATGCCACACCTCCTAATAGTGCCATTCCCTGGGCCAAGCATATACAAACCATCACAAAGGTCATTATTTTTGCACCTTATTCTATAACCTCCCCCACTTTATTTCCATGTGCTGCATTTCATTTTGATACTTCTCAGACAACAACTCACATTTTAAGTCAGCTACTTCAGTGGCATATAGAACTTTACTTTTATAGAGAGTGGATTGGACATAATTCTTATAACCATTTAACTTGATTAATGTTAGAAGGTATATGTTGCAGCATTTTCTCTGTCCAATCACATTAGGGCAGTGGCAGGCCTGTGATTGGACAGGAATAGAGAGGTGGAACTAGAAGTGGAGGAGGGAAAGGGCAGAGAGCAGGAAGGTAGTAGAGAATTATCATCCTAGAGGCAGGGGAAGAGGACAATTCAGTCCCCGTGTGGCTTTAACAGCCACAGTTAGCTAAGGTTTTTACAAGGTTAGGATAATTGGGTTAAAACATTGTCTTTATCACTTGGCTCAAAAATTTTGTATTGGCATTTTGTAAATTGTGATCTTATTATTATATAAACCTGATTAGATAACCAAGCCTTAAGAGTCATGCTTTACCGGGTACTAGGCGCTAGATACTGATTGTGGGGGTGTGTAAAGCGTTGCATGTAAGCGAGATGATCTTGCTAGCTGGGAGAAAATAGCAAGAGCCCGCCGGGACATAGTGTTGTGGCTGCCCTGTACCAGCACTAGAAAATGGCCTGGCAGGAAAGATAGTTTGCGGGGTGGATTCATTTTTAATATTTCTCACAACAGATACGTATGTTGTCTTCTAATGTAAATAGTGTTTCCAGATATACATAAGATGTCCTTCAAGTCTCTATACATTAAATAGTGTTCTTACCTTTTAATTCCGTATTCACTACATTTTCTCTTTCTTGACCTGGAATCTCAATACAACAAACAATATCCTCATTCAGTGGATGAGGCTCGGGGATAACCTGTTAAAATTATAGAAATGAATTGCAGAATAAAGCTATATGTCTTCAAGATGGTCTGAATACCTCAATGAAGGAGCAGTGAGACTGAGAAATCTGTGAAGTCTACATGTATTTCACATCACTGGTACAGAGAATCTCATACATCTTATTCAACTCAACTCACACTTTTGGCCTCATATACCATTCACAAGGAAAACCAGATCTTGAAGGCCATCAGAAACATTGTTACAGAAAGGAGAACAGTTGTCAAGGAAACATCACATGTAGAGATATCATTAAAGCTATTTGTTAATTTTATAAGAAATTTATACTGCATACACACACAAAGCCTTCCAATATAAGAATAAATGTCATGGTTCATTTATTATTGATGTTTCAAAATAATGTCAGGTCACATGTGTGTTAAATCCTCATGTATTACAAAGACAACTCACACATAAATATTTCTATCTGGGGGCATTTTATTAACTAAAACTGAGGAGTTGTTGGACTCTAATATTATTACCATAAAAATTATAAAAATGAAATGTATGTGTTGTGACATATATATATAGGTTAAAGTAGCCTCGACTTACATTAAAATAGGATGGCCTTCTTAGTGTTATCATAAAACTTACAACCATATGCCATATTACATTTCTATGGTAGGAGTCTAAATTCATTTTAGATGAAGAAACTGAAGCTAACCTGAATAATACAGAATGAACAAATGCCTCAATATTACCTTGTAATACAGCACAACACAGCCTTTCTTAAATTAGAATTCAATGTGTTCAATTTATTCAATGAATATATACTATATACTGTGCAAAATCCAACAAGCATTGTGTATTCAGAGGCAATGTTTGTTAGTTTCTTACATCTAGTCAATAAAAGTCATTTGGTACTGATAACAACAAATAAAGGGATGTCACTACACAAAACAAATACAAGTTACTGACAAGGAGAATGCCTGAGGATATAAAGCACGGTATTCCACTCTTCAGAAAGTGAAGAAGTAATTTAAAAGTTAAAAATCAAAACTAGATTTTATTAGGAGAATTAATGCAAGAGTATCAACGTTGAGACAATTCATTGCTTTGAAGGAAGTGGGGGACATAGATGAAGTAGCAAGAGCACATACTTGCATACTCATCAAACAGCATAGTAAAGTGAACTAATTAACATACTATAGAATTTGTACAGACAAAGGCCTAGGCCAATTTCTGGAAGGCATTTAGTTACACAATAAAGGTGATGTTTAGTTGGTCATACATGAAGTTTTTTTGTTGTTGGGGCTTTTTGTTTGTATGTTTGTTTGTTTGGTTGGTTGGTTTTGTTTTTTTGAAACAGGGTTTATCTGTGTAATAGAGCCTTAGCTATCCTGGAACTCACTTTGTAGATAAGGTTGGTCTCAAACAACAGAGATCTGCCTGCCTCTGCCTCATAAGTGCTGGGGTTAAGATGTGTGCCACTGCCACCTACCTGTAAAATGCTTTTTAAATTAAATAAGATGTGAACAATTATTCCACAGGGTAATATGACAAGAAATTTTCTTTGTGTTGTCTGGTTATACAAAACAATTTAGATATTTACTTACCAATGACTGAAAACTTTTCTGACTATCATGTCTCCCTTTCTCTTCTGTGGTTGTCACTTCTTTGCATAGCGCTACAGGTGAAGGCAAACATTTAAGTAACATTAACTACAGTGTAGTTTCATTCTGTAAGTCTTGTTACTCCAAGAGAACCCTGACTAATACATGGATAGGATGGAAGTTTTATGTACACTAGCAATGTTTACTTCTTAGTTATGTGTTCATATTTTAATAATATTTTCATTTATTCCCTGGGAATTCCATTACTATAATTCAATCACACTCATTCCAATTTTTGTAGTTTTGAGGACTCTTTATGTTTAGTTGATACTACTTATTTATATGATCCTTATAATCATTCAAGATTTATGCGTATCTTTGGACTAACAGTAGACTGTACAAAGTTCGGTGATATTGAATGATTTCAAAATTTCATTCACAAATCCTTCAAGTTAACATTAATGAACAAACCCATACACACGATACTTTAGAATACTGTTGTCTTCAGATTCACAGTATGCATTGTTATCAGCCTCATAACAGAAGAGTTAGGACACCATGTGCATATTCATAACCCATTAGTCTTTATACAGTTACTATGAACACATATGTATTGTCTTAGTTTCCACTTCCTGTTGTTATGATTAATACATTGGCAAAAAGAAATCTTGCATCAGCTTTTAATAGTTTAGATTAGATGTCTAAGTTTTTAGAAATGTGTAAATTTTCTGAGATTAGGATACTGTGTTTTGTATTCTGCAATGCTTTCCTTGGCTCACAATTTCTGGTTACTGTCCTCACTGAATGGAAGCCAAAATGGCAGGGACTTGAAGCCACCAGCTTTGAGAGAATCAGTGCATGCATGCTTGGACTCAACTTCATTTTTCCCCTCTAGAGCTCAGGATCCCATTTCTAGGGAATTTCCCCCCTACAGTGGGCAGGTCCTCCCATTTCCTTTAGTGTAATCACATGAATCCCCCACTGAAATATTCGCAGGCAAACCTGACCTAGAGAACTCTCATTGAGACTCTTCACAGGTGGATTTTGGTGGTGTCAAGTTGACAAAACTAGTCATCACATGTAGTTTAAAACGTTTCTACTTTACCTTACTGATTGCTTCTGTGAAAGTTCAGTTTTGTTTAGCTTTCATTGATTACCTATCTTTCTAGAAAAATAGGAACATCTATTTTGGAGTCCTTTATAATTACCTGCTTTTCCTACTGTATATTAATACTTCAACTGTAAAAAATGTTGACTGTGTAGATTTTGAGATGATAAATTAGAGGTAGAAAATTTAAAATAATATTTTTAAAACAGTCATAATTTATCTTACTCATTAATAAGTTACTAATACTCTATTAACTGCTAGGGATTGATATGCATAGACCTTTGGCAAAGGCATGAAGGCAAGGCTTCCAATAGGTGAGCCTGGACTTAGTTAAAACTTTGATGTTAGGTACATAGAAGGGTGGAAATTATTAAGAAATTCAGATGGGGGAGTCGCAGGACTGTAGGGACAGGAGCCTGTCAGCTTCCGAGAGACAGAGCTGGATCAGCGACCACCTCTGCCCCCTGCCTGATAGGCGAGAGCTTCCCTCCAGGGCGGACTTCAGCCCAAGGACTCAGG
>JADRCD010110108.1:0-14897 GCA_019843815.1 Montemys delectorum
CTTCACAGTTTAATTTGCATTTCTTGTTTTACTTTTTTTTTTTTTTTCCTTCACTGCAGACTTTGAGCTAACTCTTGACCTCCCTCCTGTTCTTCGTTCCCTTCTTCGCTCCGTTTGCTCCAGCCTCCACACTTGCTGGTCCTCTGAATGCTGGCTAACATTGCCTTCAGTATTTGTGGGCTGTATGGCATGGGAAGCGGTCTGGTTCTTAAAGCCTAGGAGGTGCGCTGCGCGACTCCACAGGAGGCGAATTCAGTAAAGGACCACTCCAGATCCAGGCCCAGGGACTTTCGGGCCCTATGTTTTTATCAGCATCTGTCTTCTCAGCCTCATCCCAATTCTCTGTGATTCTTCTTTCTACTGTACCCTCTCTCCGCATTTCTGGGGTCAACCTCCACTTTTGGTGGAAAGGGTGGGGGAAGAAAGGAGTGCGCAATGAAAAGGTGGGGCGGAGGGTGCTAGACCTGAGCGGCACGTCTGG
The DNA here is from genome assembly GCA_019843815.1 of Montemys delectorum. Classification (NCBI taxonomy): domain Eukaryota; kingdom Metazoa; phylum Chordata; class Mammalia; order Rodentia; family Muridae; genus Montemys; species Montemys delectorum. Next base: position 482 of record JADRCD010110108.1, read on the forward strand.
GCATCCCCGGACCCTAGGTCTTACGCCTGAGTTTCTGCTGCATGGGTTAGGAGGCGGGCAGGGGTGGGGCCTGGGGCGGTGTCCCAGGGAGGGGGCGGAGCCGGAGCCGGAGCAGGAGCCGGAGCCGGCGCACCGGAGCCGGCGCACCGGAGTCGGCGCACCGGAGTGCAAGCCGGTGGTGCTCTCACAGCATACAGTAGTTGTGCTTAGCTGGTCCTGGGGCAGCGGAGGGGAGGACTGAAGAGGGGTTCCGAGGTGAAAGATTGGAAGACCTGGAAAGATCAGCTAGATTTCGGAAACCAGATATACCCCCGGGGAGACCTGGGGCTCCCAGCGCGCGACGATTTCCTCGTACTAGCAGGGAGAACACAGAGCGTTGGTCCCATGGCCAAGATTCCGAGGTGCGATTTCCTCTGGCCCCCCGGAATTTGCTACCTTCTTAGTTCCTTGCTCGCTGGACTGCTCTTACCACGGGCTATCGCCTTCAATCTGGATGTGATGGGTGCCATACGCAAGGAGGGAGAAGCTGGCAGTCTATTCGGCTTTTCGGTGGCCCTGCACCGACAATTACAGCCCCGACCCCAGAGCTGGTGAGTCACTGTACCCGCCCAGAGTCCCCAGGCTTAAGCCTTGGGCTACCCTTCTCCCAACTCCTCACCTACCCATCTCTCAGGCTTTCAGCAGTACTCTGCCCACAGGCATCCCACACTCTAACTTGAAGCCTTGCTGGTGTTGTCCAGGTCCTCAGACTCAGAGTCTTGCCTTGGGGGACGAGTTACAGAGCAACATTCTTGCCGAGACCCTCTTCCTTCTGCCTCTCCCTTCAGTTTGCATTCTTGCTCCAGCCTTGCATTTCTGGCTCCTCTTCTACCTCAGAGGGGTGAACTGCTCGAGGAAGGGAGGCTGAGCACTCTGCCTCTGCATAGGGTGTGAGGAGTGGATGAGGATGCCATGGGAGGCAAAGAGGAGAGAAAACAGAAATAGCAACTGTCAAAGTATCACCATGAGATAGCGTGAGGACTGCAGGGCATGGGAAGCCAGGCATGCTGTGGCTTAACACAGCAGGGAGACTAGAGAAAGAGCTGAGAAGGCCTGACAGTCTTCAGTGATGATTTGGTCACAGACAGTGGCAGAAAAATAAAGACTGTCTGAGCAGTAGCAAGAAATGGTGGCAGCTGTCACCACCATTGCCAGAAACAGCAGCAGCAGCAGCAGGCTGAGGGATAACTGTCATTTTTTCAGGACCCCTGGTAGCTAGACACATTTGTAGCTGGTTGTGTACCCTTGGTTCTTACTACATGTGACAGGAGGGGAGAACAGGAAGGAAGTTCCCCGCCCCCTCCTGCCAAAGGGCTTTCTCACCCATGGCCAGCGCAGAAGCTACATTTAAGTGTCCATTACTGGGATCGATGCTGTCCTTGGGGACTGTCTTTTCCTCAGTCTGGGGGCAGGAGACAGAGATGAGAGTTTATTTCTCCTCACTCACTGGAGGTGGGGGTAGCCTTAATCTTTCTCCTTCCACTATTCCTGTCATCTGGGAGAAGGATCTGCTTTCTAAACCTTTGGGAAAGATAGAAAGCTGATGTCTTTAGCCAGTAGCAGGCTTCATCTCCATCTCTTCTTCCCTCCTCCGTCCTCCCCCCATCTGTTAGAGTTCCAGCCCGGAGGCCTTTTTAGGACATGCTGAGCTCTCTGTGTTATTTCCAGGCAAATTCTAGATTATTTTTAATAATAGCATGGTCTCTTGTCATTTCCCCTTCTCTAAAGGTGGCCCCTGATTCTGTCTTCCAGAGCCAAGTTAGGGGTATTCCAGAGGGGCCTGACTGTCTGGCCCTATTTTGTTCCAGCAGGGGGCATTCTGCTGACTAGGGGCGCAGAGGGAGGAGCTGTCACCTTGTTTGGTCCCTCTCTCAAGCTGTAGCCCTCTTGAGCACTGATGGCAAGGCTCGTTTATTTTCAGTTCTAACCGTCCTACTTTGCCACCTCACTTATTCCTATCAATTGTAAAATGGAAGCAAACAATATCAGGATCCCATCAGACTGTTCGATAGCAGAAGGCCTGCAGTGAGTGATGTGAAAGTACTCAGTGTTCGGGGTACACAGAGCCTGAGAACAGCTTTACAGCATCTTGGATCCAGAGGCTTGGCTAGAGAACCCCAGACTGAGCCAGCCTTTCTGGACATGCAGTTTTCCCAGAGGGCCACTCAGACTGCACTAGGTCAGGGAGGAGTTGGACTGGGGCTGAAGCTCTGGTAGGATACAGTAGTAGTGTTCTACTACTCCCTGTACTCGGCAGCCAACATCATCCACACCCCACCCCTGCCCCTTGTAGTCACCGAAGCTTTGCTTACTGTTCTGTCTGAAGGCCTGGGGTTGTTGGGCTCCCAGGGTGAAGCCACGAAGTCGAGCATGGCTGAGGCAGAGATGAAGGGGTACTCTTATTCTAGGAGGACCTGGCTGGGTTCTTTCTTTCAAGAGTAGGATTGGTCCTTTAGCTTCTGTCCATGTGAGGTCTTTGCTTTCTTGCACTTGGCCTTTAGGGGAGGTGAGACCTTCGAATATGCACATTTCTGCTTCTTTGGCTGTGCGTGTGGGCACTAAGCAGTGGAGGCACTGGGTGTCTCTGTGACTCCACAAAAGGCATGAGCTCAGCAAACTGGCACTTCCTATGAGGCAAGCACAAAGACAGGTTAGGCAGCCCCCTTGTAACAGAAGATGTTCTTGCCAGGCAGTGGTGGCACACACCTTTAATCCCAGCACTTGGAAGGCAGAGGCAGGAGGATCTCTGAGTTTGAGGCCAGCCTGGTCTACAGAGTGAGTTCCAGGACAGCCAGGACTACACAGAGAAACCCTGTCTCGAAACAAAAACATAAACAAACAAACAAACAAGAAGATGTTCTCTGAGTTTGCAAGTTGGCGCACTGCGGACCACGAGGGCTAGGTTTGTTTGCTCAGGGGACATCATCTAGGTTTCCTAGGGTGTCATTTTCTCCTCCTCTTCCTCCTCTTCTGGCAACAGGCCAGGCAAAAACTGACCGAGTAATTAGGCAGATGTGGTTGTAAATGGGGGCAGGCTGCTTAAAGTGTGTGAATGAGGATGCTCATCTGGAAGATAAGAGTTCTTATCTTACAGGATTGTGAGAGCAAGTGAGAGAATGCTCAGGGAGCCTCCCCTGGAATCCAAGTGGAGAGTGCTGAAGAGTAACCCCTCCAACCTCCATATCTAGCCCACCTATCATAGGTGCTGAATAAATATCACTTTATTGTCTTACTAGTGCCTGACTTAGGCTTGATGTATGATGGGGCACCAGTAAACAGTTGTGAAATGAATGATAAATATGTCGTCTTTCTTCCTGCTTCCTTCCATTATTAAAAGTTTTTTCTTTGCTTTATATGTATACATATTTTGCCAGTGTATGTTTGTGTACTGCATGTGTGTGCATGGTGTCTCTGAAGACCAGAAGAGGGTGTCACATCCCCTGGAAATGGACTTAAGTATTGTGAGCCAACATGTGGGTGCTGGGAACAAAACCCAGTCCTCTGCAGGAATGACAAGTATTTGTTTGTTTGTTTGTTTATTTTTATCAATCAATCTATCTATCACGTATTTACTTTTTTTAAAATTTAATTTTTAAAAAGGATTTATTTATTTATTTTATGTATATGAGTACACCATTGCTTTCTTCAGACACACCAGAAGAGGTCATCAGATCCCATTACAGATGGTTGTGAGCCACCATGTGGTTGCTAGGACTTGAACTCAGGACCTCTGGAAGAGCAGTTGGTGCTCTTAACCACTGAACCATCTCTCCAGCCCTATCATTTATTTCTTTGAGACAGGGTTTTTCAGTGTAGCCCTGGTTGTTCTGGAACCTTCTTTGTAGAACAGGTTGGCCTCGAGCTCACAGAGATCTGCCTGCCTCAGCCTACAGAGTGCTGGGATTAACATGTGCACCACTACATATGGCCTACACCTGCTCTTGACTATTAAGTTATCTCTACAATCCCTTATCCTTCCTATTAAAAGATCTATTTTTAATGTTTTAGTTATGTGTTTGTGTGTGTGTTCCTTGTGCCCATAGAAAATTATGTCCACAGACGTCATAAGAAGGTGTTGAATCTTCTGGAACTGACATTACAGGCAGTTGCGAACCACCTGGGATGGGTGCTGGGAATTGGAACCCAGGTACTCTGCAAAAGCAGCAAGTCTTGACTGCTAAGCCGTGTTTCTAGCTGCGTGGTCCCCTGACCGCCACTTGACACTAGCTCTGATATGGGATGACAGCTGCTAAGAGACAGCAGGAGTTGTGGGAACCTTTCCCCTCACCCTACATGGTCTGGCACAGTGCCCCACAGATGCCTGTCAGTAATACTGCCCGACAGTTGTGGGCTTCACCCCCAGGATGGGGCATGGAAGCGTGTGGGAGAGAGGCCTTGAGGTCCATCCTGCTGCTTGCCATTCTTGAGCCTTTTCCTGAAAAGAGAGGATCTCTGTAGCCATCTGGGTATCAGTCACTTCATTTTACTTCCCAATCACTCCTGGCTTTGGGGTCCAGTCCTGAGGGACCCAGGCAGCCTCCATTCCCAGAACAGTCCTCCTCTGGGGAAGATGCTTTGGCTGTAATCATGGAAAATTGTTCTGCCAAAAAAGTTGTAGCTGAGAAAGAAGCTGAGGAAGAAGACTGGGTAGGGGTGGAGGGAGAGGGGAAGAAAAAGCTGTGGATGGAGGGGAAGGTCAGATGGAAAAGGAGATCTGGATGTGGTGAGGAACTTTGGTGAGGTTAGAGGCTATGAGAAACCCTTCTCTACTTCCATGCCGGTGTGCATGACTGAGTTTGGGGCTCACAGAGCCACCAGTGTCTAGGGTCTTTGCTGGACACATGGCGAAGGGGAAGCAGATCCATTTCTAGCCTCTGGCCTGGCCTCTGAAGCTGTCCCTGAGCCACTAAGGTGCCAGGCTGTGTGCCTCTTGCTCTTGTTCCAGGCATTCTTGCCATTCTGGCAGGGTTAGGGAGGAGGGCAGAGGCAGAGGCTGAGGCTGGGGCCAAGCAGGGGGTGGGGGAGTTGGTTGGGAACAGGTGCTGGGGAGGGCAGTTCTCGGGCTGGCAGTGCTGGCAGGCTGCTCTGGCTGGCTTGTGTGTTCTCATGTGTGTATCCACCCTTTCCGTTGGTTCTTTATGTAGAGAGTAAGCAGTCATGTGACAAGATTGTAAGCTCAGGTCTGTTAACCTATCCTTGCCAGAATTTGAGATAAAATGACTTTTATTTATTTATTTTTTCTCTTTAGTACTCAACACTCTGCTTGGCCCCAAGGAGCTGGGGCCAGGGAAGCTCCAGGGTAATTGGAACACTCTGGACTGAGTCTAGCCCTTGTCCCATCCTACAGGCTGCTGGTGGGTGCTCCCCAGGCCCTGGCTCTTCCTGGACAGCAGGCAAATCGCACAGGAGGCCTCTTTGCTTGTCCCCTAAGCCTAGAGGAGACAGACTGCTACAGAGTGGACATCGACAGGGGAGGTGTGGCCTTGGGAGGGTGGAGTGGGGGCAGCGTGTGAAGAGGGGAGGCAGGCTTGGTCTCCTGTTCCCTCCCCTGATTCCCAGTGTCTTGCCTCAGCTAATGTGCAGAAGGAAAGCAAGGAGAACCAGTGGCTGGGAGTCAGTGTCCGAAGCCAGGGACCCGGGGGCAAGATCGTCGTGAGTACTACTCCCCACGATAATGCAGAAACTATGATGATGTGTGTACACCGTGCACATAGGAGCACCTTCTGAATATTAAGCACATGGTGTGGTTCCTAGAACCACTGGGTGATACACAAAAGTGTGAGAGACAGTCCCGTTCCTTATCCACTTAAAAATATTTATCTATCTGGAAATGAAGTTGTGGCCATTTAAAAAAATAAAAATATTTATCTATGATTTAATCTAATCACCTACACATTTGTCATAGCACTGCAGACCATTTTCTTATTTTCAGGCATTATGCTAGTTTCTGAAAGAGGAGTTGTGAATACAGTAGAGGTCTGGGCCCTGCCAAACAGCTATGGACTTTCTTTCTGGCCTGGGACTCAAAGATATCCTTCTGCTTCTGCTTTCTGAGGGCTGTGATTTAAGTTGTGTGACACCATGCCTTTTAGTCATGACCTCTCTCTCTCTCTCTCTCTCCCTTTCTCTTTCTCCCTCTCTTTCTTTGTGTCTCTAACTAACATTCATAGAAGCACAGTTATCAACAGAAGTCACCATAAGGCTGACTATAACTAATGTTAACTAAATGGTCTAGTCTCTAGTCCATAGGTCCAAAGGAAGAGTAGAAAAAAGGACTTCTGCAGGCATGGTGGTGTGGCCATGCTTCTGAAAATTGGTAGTACTCAGGGAAGAGGTATTAGGGTATGTCCTTTTCAGAAGTGATGGCTTACAAAGGTCTAGGGACAAAGACTTGGAATATGACTCAGCAAAGTGCTTGCTTTGCAAGCATGAACATCTGAGCTGGATTCCTATAATCCACATAAAAGAGTGATGTATGGAGGTTGCATTTGTAACCTCTATATTAGGCAAGCAGAGCCAGGAGGGTCCCTGGGGATTGCTGGGCAGCCAGTCTAGCCCAATTAGCAGGGCCCTGGTGCCAGAGAGAAACTGTGAACACCTTTTGAAGAATGACACCTATGGTTGTCTCCTAATTTCCACAAGCATCTGGAGTATGTGTGTGTACACTGATATTGCATACATGTACAACTGCACATATCTGGATGAATTCACACACACACACACACACACACACACACACACACACACTCAAACTTATACACCGAACTTAGCATATTGCAAAATCGTTACACGATCAGGGAAGCAAATGTTTTCTGTGCTGTTAATTATGTGTTTGAGAGTATCCAGTCAGAATGTAGGACAAAGCCATCTTCCTTTAAGTGGCTACTGATGGGATACGAGATAAGGACTTCACACTGGCTGGGGATGGTGTGTCAGTGATCAGAGGTGTGTGTGTGTGCGTGTGTGTGTGTGTGTGTGTGTGTGCATATCCGTGTGCATGGGTGTGTCTTCCATAAGTCTGCATATGAACAGCATATAGGTCCTTGGTAAACAGGAAATAACCCGTCTTTCCACTCTCTCATAGACGTGTGCACACCGATATGAGTCTCGACAGAGAGTGGACCAAGTTTTGGAGACTCGGGATGTGATTGGCCGCTGCTTTGTGCTAAGCCAGGACCTGGCCATCCATGATGAGCTGGATGGTGGGGAATGGAAGTTCTGTGAGGGGCGCCCCCAGGGCCATGAACAGTTTGGGTTCTGCCAGCAGGGCACAGCTGCTACCTTCTCCCCCGACAGCCACTACCTCGTTTTTGGGGCTCCAGGAACCTATAACTGGAAGGGTAAGTCACTCACTGGGGAGGGTGGAGAGGAGACCACAACTTCCTCTTACCTCAGAGATGGGATCCCATCTCATGGGATGCCATCCATTGCTGGCAGCAACGGGCCAAGCACAACCACAAGTTGACCTGGGGCATTGCCTGCCATGCCTTCCACTCCCATTATGCTAGCACATAAATGAATGAGGGGAACCTATTCTCCATTGCATGGCCATGTGTTTATCTACGTGTTGGCATGAGCTCCCACATGCATCGCTGGGCCAGGGCCTGCATGCTCCAACACAGCAGCCCACACCTCAACACTGCCATTCCTGTCTCTGCACGCTGCCACTGGCTGAGCTGACACTTGGTGAGTGTGATGTTTGGGGGACCCCTAGAAGCTTGGGCTAGGGAGATGGTGGAGGTGGGGCTGAAGAGGGGGGGCTGCCCATGTGCCTGTCCAGCAGAGTGTCTGGCCTGAGGGAGTGCACCTCGATCCCACCTTGAATACTAACAGGACTGTCCTTGCAGGCACGGCCAGGGTGGAGCTCTGTGCGCAGGGCCCGTCGGACCTGGCACACCTGGATGATGGGCCCTACGAGGCGGGGGGCGAGAAGGAGCAAGACCCCCGCCTCATTCCGGTCCCTGCCAACAGCTACCTTGGTAGGGACCCCTCCCTGGCCCAGGATGACTCTAACCCTCTGTTCCTTTCTCTTGCCCTCTCTCCATGTGCCCACCCTTCTGTCTCTGTCTCTGTGTCTCTGTCTCTGTGTCTCTGGCTTCTTGGTTTCTCTCACTTTCTTCCTCTCCTTTGTCCCCTTTCACCATCTTCTGGCCTTTCTATCTGGCTGTCTGTACCCCGTGCTCTCTTCTCTTGCTGTCCCTTTCCCTGGTGTCTCTCCCTGACCTGCTCCCCACAGGGTTGCTTTTTGTGACCAACATTGATAGCTCAGACCCTGACCAGCTGGTGTATAAAACTTTGGACCCTGCTGACCGGCTCACAGGACCAGCCGGAGACTTGACCTTGAATAGCTATTTAGGTTTGTAAGCGCCTGCGTCCTGGGCCCTGGGGTTTGGCCCTGGCCTTCCCACTTCCCCTCTAGGGAGTACCCTTTCATCCACTGCCCTCCCCCAACACATGCCCAGGGAAACATGTATCCAAAGAGAATTAGGCCCATCAATAGGCCTGAGAGGAATAGGTCTCAAAGGTGATAGTCTTGGGGGCTGTGAGCCAAAGATCTCCAAGGAGGAAGACCCAGGTAGAGTGAGAGGACCGGGATCAACCCTGCTTGGAAGCATAGTATTGACCTCTAGGGAAGTTCCTCTGGGGGGTGGGTGGGTGGTGACTTAGGTTGGAGAAAGCGCTAGCATTTTGGGTAAGCCCCTCATAGCCATTTATATACTATTCTGCATATCAACAAGGATGAAACCAGGTCTAGGAGACATTTGAGTGAAGCAAGCTCTTCCCTGACCCTTGGTCTTCTCATATTTGTAAAGATTGCCTTCCCTTTGGCAGGGTGGGAAAGATGGGGAGGGGATGCACTGGATGTCAATGGACCTTCTGGATGTGTAAGATGGGCAGACTCTCCCTCTTCCTCAGTTCTCCAGGTTGGCTCTTGTTGCTATACTCAGCCCCTCTTACCAAGTCACCAAGGCTTCTCTCTGCTCCATGACACCTCTGTGTCATACCCTGTGTCTCTGACCAGGAGGGCTACACGGATTTCCAGGCTCTGACTGGGGAGGAATAGTCTAGCCTTAGCGGTGGAGACTGGAGAGAGGCAACTCTTCCTTGTGGCTCCAGGGGCTCACCTGGCTTTTGAGTGTTGGAGAATCACTCACAGTAAGCGATTCCCTCACGTAGGTTTCTCCATCGATTCTGGGAAAGGTCTCATGCACTCAGAAGAGCTGAGTTTTGTGGCAGGGGCCCCCCGTGCCAACCACAAAGGGGCTGTGGTCATTCTGCGCAAGGATAGCGCCAGCCGCCTGATACCTGAGGTTGTGCTGTCTGGGGAGCGCCTGACCTCTGGCTTTGGCTACTCACTGGCTGTGACAGATCTCAACAATGATGGGTGAGAGGGGACAGGGGGAGTGTCCCTGGGTCCAGGAGTGGCTTCTGCACTTTGTCCTGGGTCCTTTGGTTTAGAGGGCTCCATACTGTCTCCTTCTTCCACAGCTGGGCAGACCTGATTGTGGGTGCCCCCTACTTTTTTGAACGTCAAGAAGAGCTGGGAGGCGCTGTGTACGTGTACATGAACCAGGGTGGCCACTGGGCAGATATCTCTCCTCTCCGGATCTGTGGCTCCCCTGATTCCATGTTTGGGATCAGTTTGGCTGTATTGGGGGACCTCAACCAAGATGGCTTCCCAGGTATGACTGGCAGTAGGAAAGCTCAGTGTGGGGAGGGGCTGAGAAGGTAATGGTATCCCCTAGAGATCAGGAGATTTTTTTTTTTCTTTTTAAACTCAGGCAAGTTGAGTTAGTGTTATCTGGAGAGAATGGCTAGGAGGATTTTAAAATGATGTACGTAGCTTCTCAGTGAAACTGGAAACATATTCTACTGGACTGAACAAGGGAAATTGGGTATGGACCCTGTCTGTCATTCTCCACAGCCTATTAGCCCTTTTCTCATGTCCCTAGACATTGCCGTGGGAGCTCCCTTTGATGGAGATGGGAAAGTCTTCATCTACCATGGAAGCAGCTTGGGGGTGGTTGTCAAACCTTCACAGGTGAGGGGCATCATTGTTGTGAGGAGATGGTCCTGGGTGCAGTAAGAGCTGCAAAGGGCAGGGGAGGGAGGATTGGGAAAATGGGGCTCAGCGGGGCTGCCTGCCTGTCTCCAGGTGCTGGAGGGCGAGGCGGTGGGCATCAAGAGCTTTGGTTACTCCCTGGCTGGTGGCCTGGATGTGGACGGAAATTACTACCCAGACCTGCTTGTGGGCTCGCTGGCGGATACTGCTGCTCTGTTCAGGTAAGCCTCAGGCTATCAACCCCCCCCCCCCCCCTTGCAGGTGTGGCCTCATTCCACTCTCACACCCGATCCTGCAGAGTGTGCCCGGCCTCACATTCTCTCCTTTCCCACCCAATGAACTCTCTATGCTCAGGGCCAGACCTGTTCTACATGTCTCCCAAGAGATCTTCATTGATCCAAGAGCCATTGATCTGGAACAGCCCAACTGTGCGGACGGTCGCTTGGTCTGGTGAGGGGAGATTAGAAGGGAGGGCCGAGGAGGCTGCCAGTGGTTGCTTTCCTTGCCTCTCTTTGCTAGTTTGCGTCTGGGCAGTGGCGGAAGTGGGGTTTGGGGTCTTGTTTGCTCAGGAGCCTCCCTTTGCTCCACAGCGTGGACGTAAAGATCTGTTTCAGCTACATTGCTGTGCCCAGCAGCTACAGCCCTCACGTGGGTGAGTAGAGACCTCACGCACTGCTCACTCTGATGGCCTCCAGGTGGAGAGGAGGGCGCTATGGGAGCAACATCTTCAGCCCACTCTCTTCCCCCTTCTCCCTCCATGCCGCAGTCCTAGATTATATGTTAGATGGGGACACAGACCGGAGGCTCCGGGGCCAGCTTCCACGTGTGACTTTCCTGAGCCGAGGCCCGGATGACCTCAAGCATCAGTCCTCGGGCACCGTGTGGCTGAAGCACCAACATGACAGAGTCTGTGGAGACACTGTGTTCCAGCTGCAGGTAGCCACTGACTTCTGGTCACCGCTCTTCTGTAGCACACCCATACCTCGCTGTGTGTCAGCTCTGGGTTCCCAGGAGCTGAAGAGATGCTCCGCAGTTAAGACAGTGTGCTGCTCTTGCCGGCGACCCAGGTTTTTGTCCTGGTACCCACCTTGGCTGGCTAGTGGGGCCCTGTAACTCCAGCTTCGGGAGACCTGACGTGCTCTTCTGGCTCCGTTGGTTACCTGCACACACACACACACACACACACACACACACACACACACTTAAAAAGGTAAAAATTCTTTGTACTTGGAAGCATATATACTAAACTTGGAATGACAGATGAGACTAACAGGGCTTCTTCATGAAGATAACACCTCAATTAGTGAAGAATTCCATATTTTTTGAAAAAAACAATTCCAGGCATTGAACTGTTTTCCTTTTAAGCTCCTTTCTACACACTTTTTTTTTTTTTGCCTCAATGCCTGATTTTTTTTAAAAAAAGATTTATTTACTTTATGTATGTGAATGAGTACACTGTATCTGTCTTCAGACACACCAGAAGAGGGCGTCAGATCCCATTACAGATGGTTGTGAGCCACCATGTGGTTGCTGAGATTTGAACTCAGGACCTCTGGAAGAGCAGTCAGGACTCAACTGCTGAGCCATCTCTCCAGCCCCCCCCCCTTTTTTTTAATGGAGTGTCCTGGAACTTTTTAATATGTGCCAGGCTGGCCTATATAGGAGATCCCACTTCCTTAGCCTAGCTTTCAGGGCTGCCTTCATACATCTGTGAAGGGAAGGCTGGCACTTCACGGGGGTAGAGGGTGTCTGGTCTCCAAGGAAGGCTTTGTATAACCATGGTCTCTCTTTCTCTCTTATCCCCACATGCATTCCCACCTGCATTTCTGTCTCCCTCAATTTCTTCCCAAGAGTCTTCAGTGTACTGGGAGGGGCCTTGGTCAAGGCTGGGACTGGGGGTTGATCCAGAGAGAAACAATCTTTCCCTTCCAGGAAAACGTCAAAGACAAGCTACGGGCCATTGTGGTGACCCTGTCATATGGTCTCCGAACCCCGCGGTTACGGAGGCAAGTGCCTGGCCAGGAGCTCCCCCATGTGGCTCCCATCCTCAATGCTCACCAGCCCAGCACCCAGAGGACTGAGGTGAGTGTGAGGGAAATAGAGCTGGGAGGAGCAATGGTCCTGATATCTCCACTGTGACACCCTCTCACAGCTCACAAAGCTCTTTTACACACCTATATATGGAGGTGATGTGATACCTCAAAAGGCAAAATGGCTCAAATGGCCATGTGCTCCTTGTGTAAGAAGAGGATGCTCCTAGTGTGAGAGGACAGTGCTCCCAGTGTGCGAGGACAGTGCTCCCAGTGTGAGAGGACAGTGCTCCCAGTGTGAGAGGACAGTGCTCCCAGTGTGTGAGGACAGTGCTCCCAGTGTGCGAGGACAGTGCTCATGCTCCTCCACTCCCTGTAGTCACTCAGGTCTTGGGATAATAAAGGCTGTTGTATTGTGAGATGGACATCCAGGCTCTTGAACTGCCTTGCATTAAGTCATTCATCAGGAAGGGGCAGCATGCAGCTCCTTGCATGGTTGTCTCGGCAGCTCAGTGACGGTACCCTTCGCTGTTATTCAGTGTCTGGGCTGGACAGTGTGGTCTGCCCACGGACCAGCCTGCTAATCCTTTCAGCAGCATGGCAGTCCTCCTTTATTTTACAACTCAGAGAGGTTAAGAGGCCAGCCCAGGGTCACGCAGTTAAGTGCCAGTTCTCGAGTTGGTGACACATTTGACCCCTGCCTCAACCTTAGAGATGATCTTCTCCTGAACACTCTCCTAGATCCACTTCCTGAAGCAAGGCTGTGGTGAAGATAAGATCTGTCAGAGCAATCTCCAGCTCGAGCGGGCCCAGTTCTGTTCCCGGATCAGCGACACAGAGTTCCAGGCTCTGCCCATGTGAGAAGGGTGGAGCGCGCATTTGTGGAGGAGAGGGCCAGGGCTCAGAGTGGTCAGGCAGAGGCCCTGCCCTGGAAGACCGAGGGTCAGGGATGGGACCATGGTGTCCTGAGCAGAGATAAGGATTCTCCTAGTCTGTATAATGCTGTATGTTCTGTGGACACTTTGTTACACTCTGTGTTATGAGTGGGGAGCAGAGGCCCACGGAGCTTGCTGTTTATACAATGTCAGAAAGTGGTGGAGTTAGTGTAGGGATCGAGGTGCACTGAAAGAGCTGGCTCCCGGCTTGGGGACCTGGAGTGGGAGGAGAGGCAGTGTTGACTGGGGACTGGGAAGAGAGAGGCCCAGACTCTACAGTAAGTTGGGTGCCGTCCTCCAGGGATTCGGATGGAACGACTGCCCTGTTTGCACTGAGCGGGCAGCCATTCATAGGCCTGGAGCTGACCGTCACCAACCTGCCTTCTGACCCTGCCCGGCCTCAGGCAGATGGGGATGACGCTCACGAAGCTCAGCTACTGGTCACCCTCCCAGCTTCTCTGCACTACTCAGGAGTTCGCGCTCTACACTCTGTGGTAAAAACCTGGGACAGGGCACAGTGGGCGGGGCCTTTTAATTGTTTTGTGTTTGTTATTTCTTTTGTGAGAATTTTTTTGGCAGATATGAGTCCTATTATGATGTTCTCAAGCTTGTATTTCAGTGTGCTTCTCTGATCATAGTCACTCCCAGTACTCTATCTTAGCCATTGTTCCATTTACTGTGAAGATACTGTGACCATGGCAACTCTTTTTCCTCCCAGAGACAGGGTTTCTCTGTGTTAACAGCCCTGGCTGTACTAAAACTCAATTTATAGATGAGACTGGCCTTGAACTCACAGAGATCCACCCACCTCTGCCTCCAAAGTGCTGGGATTAAAGGCGTGCACTACTGTACCTGGCCCTCAGCAAGGGCCACTCTTACACAGGGAAGCATTTCATCAGGACCGGCCTACAGTTTTGGTGGTTTAGTCCACTATTGTCATAGTGGCAGATGCCAGTGCCGTGCAGGCAGATGTGGTGCTGGAGGGTAGAGGAGAGTCTACATGAAGACTGGCAGGCAACAGGAAGAGAGAAAGAGAGACTGGGCCTACATTGAACATTTGAAACCCCCAAGCCCACTACAGAGACAAACTTTCTTCAAAAAGGTCACACCTATTTCAAGGCCACATCTAATAATGCTATCACCATACTCTTTTCTCCTCCCCTATAATCCCCCCATGTTTATGTATATTCTTAGACAAAACATTTGTCCTTATTTTTAAAAAAGATTTATTTATTTTATTTATGTGAGTGCACTGTAGCTGTCTTCAGACACACCCGAAGAGGGCATCAGATCTCATTACAGATGGCTGTGAGCCACCATGTGGTTGCTGGGATTTGAACTCAGGACCT
>JADRCD010110127.1:0-11570 GCA_019843815.1 Montemys delectorum
AATGGAAGTGAATATGATCAGAATGCACTCTATAAATGAATGAGGTGTTCAAATGTTACTGAAGATATTATGAAAATGGCAATCCTTCCTAAGGGGCATGAGCATGGCAGAGCTGTCTCTAGGACAAAGAAAACTTATTTCTGTGTATTCTCTGTGGAAAAACTGAATTTCCAATTTTAACATGTTAAACTGTTCAATTTTAGTTTCTGGGTAATTGAGTATAAAAGATCCAATAAGTAACTAAAAGCCAGGTTGGGTTCACTGTTGTCAAAGTGAGCTGGCGTTCTTATCTGCACATAACCCAAGATGTGGGCTGAGATACAGACCAAAATAAATGGAGAAGGCACAGAAAGTGATAATGAGTGGCTCAGCTCATTCCTTGGTGATTAATCAGTGCAGAATTGGGCCTAACTGGTGATCACTAAGAACCTGAAAACAGCACAGATCAGCCTAGTGCACTCAGATCTTCAGGAGTTTGATTATTTCTCAGCCAGTAAGCCATGACCAGGAGTGTGGCTGACCCATGCTGAGCAGTGTGCCTGCTGCCCAGTCCCTATACCACTCTTAAAATGTGTTTAGATTGCTAATGAAAATGAATCCAGAGGCTCCCCAGGTCAACATTTACAGAGCAGAAGGGCAGTCCAGAAGGAGCCCAATTCTCCTCCTAGCTATCTCCCAGTGCTTTGGAATACAAGTAGAAGCTGGCAGGTCAATGGAGGCATGAATTCTTAATGACCTGCAAATGCAAGAACATAATGCCTGGACCACTTCCATGTTCAATTATTTATCAAATTCATTTATAAAAATAAACCCAATACTTTGGTCCCGTGGTGTATATGAGAGAGTCACACACATATCAATAAATAATATGGACAAGTCATTTCTCCACACATGCTCCTCTGCTTATGTCTCAAGGATAAAATATGACTAGGAAAGCTTTCAATACCCAGCACCACATATTTCTGTATTATGAAAAAGTGACTCAGTTGACAAATGTATGTGGGATATCGGTGTACCATCTAGAATGAGGAAACCTTCCTAGGAGTTCCCCAATATATGTTTTAATGACAACAGAATGAGCTGTAGTTGAATGGATGTCTGTATGCAATAATTCAAATAATACAAAATGAAAAGTCTTCAAATATAATTCCCTGTATATACCACCTACTGGTACATACACTTTGATCTTAATAACATTGTAATCTAGGTACTAATGCCTCTCACAGAAATGAAGCAAACAGTGAATAAACTACACAGTTTGTCTTAGGTCTCAATACTTTATATTATTTAATCAGAACCTAAGATTTGCAGTATTTGTAAAGAGAGGGATGTTACTTTTAACAAAAGGACCAGATTTTGTGTTACCATAGTATATGGATGTCATTTGGCATGGAAAGAGAGGAGGGGAGGGAGGTAGAGAGGAAGCAAGGAAGGAAGGAAGGAAGGAAGGAAGGAAGGAAGGAAGGAAGGAAGGAAGGAAGGAAGGAAAGAAAGAAGGAAGGAAGGAAAGAAGGAAGGAAGGAAGGAAAGAAAGAAGGAAGGAAAGAAGGAAGGAAGGAAAGAAGGAAGGAAGGAAGGAAGGAAGGAAGGAAGGAAGGAAAGAAGGAAGGAAGGAAGGAAGGAAGGAAGGAAGGAAGGAAGGAAGGAAGGAAGGAAGAAAAAGGTGCTTTCAGGCTAGGCTGATGACCAGAGTTCAATCACTGAAATCAACGTAAAATTGGAAAGTTCAACAAAGTGATTCCCATATAAAATTCTACTATACTTGCCTCAAGATAGGTTGTAGAGATGGGAAAATGCGCTGTAGATATATACTTACAGATGCACTGCAGTGGTAGAAACCATAAGAGAAACCCCATCTCAGCAAAGGCATAGTGACTCCCAAAATGAAGATGTGCTCATACCTCCACACAGGAGCGATGACATGTGCCTGCCACCCCACCCCACACACATATGCACATAGGCCCTAAGCTGCGCATAACTGAATTACTTTATTTAGACTAGTGCTTTGTGCTTTATGTAAAACTTTATGTGCTTTTAGTTTTATGTAAACTTGACACAAACTAGAGTAACCAGAGAGGAGGGAACCTCAATTAAGATGCTTCTACAAAAAATTTCAACCCAAAATTTATCCTGTCTACAAGAAATGCAGGGATTGGGGATGGAGGAGAGATGGAGGGAACAGCTAATGAGTAACTGGTCCAACTTGAAATCCATATCATGTTCAAGTATCAACCTCTAACACTATTAATGGCACTTTTTTATGCCTTCAGACAGAGGTCTACCATGGCTGTCCTCTAAGAGGCCTCATTAAAAATAAATAAAAGTAAAAAATAATAATAATTCTAAACTATTATACTGTAGGTATGCCTGTAAGGCATTTTCTTAAACTGCAGTTGATGGTTCAAAGGCCCAACCCCTTGTGGTGAAGGCCATCCCTGGGTGATGGTCCATGGCCGTATAAGAAAGCAGGTTGAGCTAGAGAGTATGAAGCACCTCTCTAGGCCCTCTGCATCAGCTTCTGTCTTCAGGTTCATGCCCTGTTTGAATTCCTGTCCTACTTCTTTCAATGATGGAGAGTGTTGAGGAAGTGCAAGCCAAATGAACCCTTCTTTTCCCAAGTTGCTTGGATCATCTAATACTGCCTTTACAAAAGAAACCCAAAATTATACAAAACGGAAAATAGAAAAGGTGTTAAGCTTATAAAGTAAGCATAGATTGTGAGAAATAACCAGAAACAATTTCAAAGCTAAGTATGTGCATATGTTGTGTTCTAAGGTAAACTTTAGGCAAAATACAATACTTCATTTTTTAGGCTCTGAACACTACGAGACAATGAGGAGAACAAAGACAAAACAATCCACAAAGAAAGGCCATCATTAGAGCTGTCATCATGGAGAGGAAACATAAGATCATCTGAAAATGGCTCCACAGTATACACTGGGCATCCGCCCACTCACTGCAGAAGGGACCCAGGGCACACACACAAACTTCTGCCCACCTGAGGTCAACAGCTGGTCATTAGCTGCCTGGCATGGCTGGGCTGCATTACAAGCTCAAATGCCCCATGCAAAGAGTCAAGTTGATGACTTCATTATTCCTGAGGGGCCTGGTGGAGAACAGTCTGGTGTTCTGTTATCACAGATGCATTCACAGACCTGTTGGGGAATGTTCATAAAATAAGATCGTTTTCATGATAAATACAAAATTATTAAAGCTGAACCCAGAAATAAAACCGAAAAGCCCAATTTAATCAAAGTAAGGGAGCAACCAGCCTGGTGATATAGGTCTCCATTCCCATCTCCCACACTCAACACAAAGCAAAACAAATAAGAAAGATAGACCAAATTTTCAACAAAACAAATAGGTTTGTAACAGATCTGTAAGAAGTGAGTACCTCTGATATGATACAAAAAGAGAACATAGGAAAAGCAAAGAATTTTGCTGAAACCCAAGTAAAGTGAAAGAAAATGGAAACCATGGTCAATATTGCACACTTACTAGTTTTTCTAAACAATCAGGAGAAATATAGTTAAATAAAGCGAATAATCTAATTTTAAAATGTTAACAAATGTTCTGAAATAAGAAAACTGTTCTGTGGCTCCAGAAATAATGAAACAACATATAAAACCATAAAAGTTCAAAATAAGCCAAGAAATAAGAACACCATGTAAAGTGGAAATGGTCATAGATGTTTGCACATCGACACATGTACATAAATATCTCTGTGCGTTTACACATGCACATAAACAGCAGAATAAACATTCATGCACAGAATGTATACACAGGCAGGGATGTAAGTGAATCTGGCCTTAAAGCAGCATGCATAGTAGACCATAGGTCTATACAGGACAATAAAGTCCTGTCTTCTAGTTTGCCATGGTCCTTGAATCCC
Organism: Montemys delectorum; assembly: GCA_019843815.1. Lineage (NCBI taxonomy): Eukaryota > Metazoa > Chordata > Mammalia > Rodentia > Muridae > Montemys > Montemys delectorum. The sequence continues at coordinate 3,893 of JADRCD010110127.1, forward strand.
CACAGTAGTAGATTCTAAGCTATGAGTAATTTTTCCAGATACTTGGTATGGAAACTAGAACCTCACACATGCTCAGCAAGTGCTGTACTACAGAGGAGCTTCCTCAGCACATCCCACTCTTCACTTTGGCTATGCACAGTCTCTCACCGAGATTCCAAGGCTGATACTGAACTCACATTACATCTTTGACAAGCGTTGAGCTTGTAATCTCTCTGCTTCAGCCTCTTGACTCTACTAGATTAACAGCATCCACCACCGTGCCTTGCTAAAAGTTGGAAAATGAAATTTCTAAGAGTCTGAACTGGTTAGGTTCAATCATGCAGGTCAAAGCAAAAGTAGTCATAAAATAATTAGAAATAGATGATTTTAAAATATAAACCACTTTGGTATGGTTTATATATTTTATGGTAACAAATTAAAATACATTTCAAATTTTCATCTCTAACTTACAGAACTCTGTGTACTTATTAAGGATGTTGTATGCATCCATACCAACCCTCAGTGGGCTGCAAGGAGTTAGCCCTGTAAGATTCTAGTGAGGATGAAAACAATCCCCATTAAGAAATGATACTGAATCTGTCATAAGACGTCTGTGCACCATTACCTATGTTTTCTGATGATGTTCTTATAAACAAGTGTATATGTCATCCATAAATATACATAAATATACAGCTAGACAGTCATGAGAAGGGCACAATATTGGACCGGCATTATAAATCGGCTCATTTTAATTAAGGGTACAAGTATAACAAAACCTCATCACCATTGACTAATGAGTTCATTTCCTGTGAGTTGACTGAGGGAAAAATTGACCGCTGAATAACACTTTGTATCTAAACATGCTGTTCTTATTTCACTCCAAGATTCCACTGTTACTATGCCTTCACTTAGTAACAGAAAGTTAGATTTTCAGTTGAGTACTAAACTTTAAAATACCACATACGAAGAAAATTCTCAAAGATGGCTACAGTTATTAATAATATTAATAACAGCATTTGATTTCTTGTGGGCTCGTTTTTCTTCATTTTTACTGAATGAATTTTTAAAAATACAAATTTGATTTTCTGAGGTTGCATTCTATCAAAACGACACATTACTATACAGAGTTAATGAAAGGCAATAGTTTTAACAAATGAATAGGGAAAGTCCAACAAATGGGAATGGACAAGCTGGTTTAAGCAGAAATAAGAATTGTCCCAATCTCATTTTTATCCCTAAGGATCTTAATTGGACTTCTGGTAAGCTACATTAGTGTTAATAAGGATTAATGTCATAGTGATAAACAGAGCTGGGGAATCAATAAACATGGCTGTATCAGTATATGAACAGGGACATGGATAACTTTAATTCTTAACAGAGAAGTTGGTGTGGAGTTAAATATTTACTATATGAATTTAATGCACATCTTGTCATTTTATCTAAAGACCAGTGCAGTACACTGCACAGACTAGAAGGAATGTAAATGAGTTACTGACCCACCCATAGGACCGTGGGACAATTTTCAATATTATTGCTGGAAGTGTATAGATCAGGAGGGAAATTATTATTGCACAGTAGATTTGAGTTTTGTTCACTGTAAGGGATCAAAAAATATGATATGAGGGTATTTATCCAGGGTATTATTTAAGGAGAAAGCAAATAAAAATTGTAAAGAAAATATTTAAGAAGAAAAAAATAAAGACGTTTTTAATAGATTTTATTTTGCAATAAAAGACAAAAGAGTAAGACAGCATCGGTCTAACCCAGAGAGGTTCCTCTTCCAAAGTTAAGTAATATGAGAACTATTGTAATTTCTTGTGACAGACAAGTCTCTGAAGACATCAGTGCCTGTTCATTGGTCACTTCATGTGGCCACAAACTTCATGGTCAATTGTAGTTTCTACTACAGGCAGCAGGAAAGGGACTGAGCATTACAACTCCCCACGAGAGCATACTCCTGAAGGCACACCACACTTCTTAAATTTGGCTGACCACAGCATCAAGAAAGTTGAGAACATAATCTTTTCTTAGTTGCCAATGTCGCCTGCCATGAACTCGTTTGATTATGAAAAGGAGTAATTTCTGCTAAGGCAGGAAGAAATGAAATAAACCATGAGTCGTGTGGATGGGTAGCCCTTTGACAACATTTTCCCCTGGTTGATTTTTTGCTCCAAAGTTTGAGTCTGCAGAGTACATGGAAGTGAGTTGTGGCCCCTTACTCGCCTTTAAGCTGTGATAGATCTTTAGTGTGTCCATTTTGACTTGAACTTTAACGTGATAAAGAAAACTGTTAAGAAATTTGCAGAGTGAATCAGTTCATATTTTCTTGATGACTACTGGAGATATGCATTCTTATGTATTATACTAAAAAAAGGAAGTGGGATTTTTTTCACCTGCATCCTATCAGAGAGACTCTGTATCACAATACCTTAATTCAAGTGTCTCGATCAGGCTTCCTTGATTCCTGGGGCATTTGCCTCTCTAAGACTTTGCCATGTGATTATTTAATCTTTGCAAGTGGGAATCTCTGTCTAATCTGCTGAAGAATAAGGAGAAAGTAAGTCCCACCTTCTGGAGAAAAAAGTATTAATTTGTGAGCATGAGAAACAGCAAATCAGACGTTACCACATATTAGAGGTAATCACTTTAAGAATATGCATATTTTCTATCTCGTTTTACATTTGCTCACTAATTTTACCCAATATTTTGTGACTGTCTTTCCATCTACATTTATTTATTAAGAATGTTCCATACCAGTTGTAGTTTACTTATTCAGTCATTAAATTATCAGAATATGTTCATGTATAATTGCAATTCTTTTACAGTAAAGTATGCAGATCTTTTGTTTTTACTGAGGATTTTCTATTTTCTTTCTCCTCCTTCTCATTCTTTTTAATTTTGTTTTCTAAGATTATACTATAATTACATACTGTCTCCATCACTCCATCCTCTCTTGCTCTATTTTGAATTCATTGCTAACTTTTTATTGTTATTACCAACACATGGATTCAGGTATAAATATATGTGTGTACATGTATGTATGCATTCCTAAAAACAAAACGTTCAGTCTGAAAAACGTCATTCCCATGTGTGCTCTCAGGGACGACCATTTGGTGCTGGACACTTAACTGGTATGTGGGCTCGTCCCTAGAGAAGGCTCCTTCTTCCACCCCAGTGCTCCCCAGTTGTAATCCATACTCCTTGTAGGTTTGAGGCCTTGTAAGTTTTTCCTTTTTTATTTTGGCAAGACTAATGTTCTCATTATACCCAACACATGCTTTGACTGTCAGGTTCATGGGCTTCAGGGACTATAACCTCTCACATTAGTAGGAAATACAATATCATAGTGAACTTCCTGATCCCCTGGCTCTCACAATTTTCCACCAGTTCCCTGATTCTTAGGGGCAGGAGTGATTTGGAGATATATCCACTGGTCTTGGGCTTTACAACTGTATTTTGGTTGATGGAGTCTTCCATAAAGATATTCATCTATTGCAAAGAGAAGTTGTATTGAGTAGAAGTGAGGACTACACTTATCTGTGGACACAAGGACGAATGTATATAATGTAGCTAGGGTTAATGCTAATTTAATAAAATAGTAGTTGTAGTAGTGTTCTCCCCCAATATCAGTGACATTATTATTTGTTAGGTTTCCAGAAATTGGTATGGTTTCCTTCTTGTTAAGCATGTCTTAATGTTAATTAGAGAAATATTGGTATCATCAAGGTATGCCTACCATTATATTTCCCTTTAGGGTTATCATGTCGCACTGGTTATGGATATGATTCCTAGGCTCCATAACTTGGAGGGACTATTCATTGCCTCCATCCTTGGGATGGAAGGGAGTAAGATATTGTTTGCTCCTGTTTAGGAGCCTGTGGGCCCTGTGTATGAAATGTACTATATCTTTATCAATGGAAACTCTATGAAGTATCAAGGGCAATGAAAGGCAATAGCAATATACTGTAAGCTTCAGGAGTCTCTTGGACAACCATGGGCAATGACTCAAAGCCTGTTTCTCATACCTCATATTTTTGTTAGGTATATTGTTTCTCATGGAGGGAACATTGTCAGTCAAGATAATTTTTTTCTTTTAAATTATACATTTTTATGCAGAATTGCATATTAGTTTTCTTATGAAATCATTGTATCATACTCTTCCCCTTTCTATTGCATACACAAATATACACACACACCACAAACACACAAATACATATACAGAGAAAGAAAGGAAGGGCACAATGGTCTCTCTCTCTCTCTCTCTCTCTCTCTCTCTCTCTCTCTCTCTCTCTCTCTTTAACTTTTCTGGTTTGTCAGTAACTCTGCAGGCTTTGTAGGCATATCTGAAGATTTGGATCTAAAAACCTAAGATATGGAGAACAAGTGACTTTGTCTTGTCCTTATGAATCTGGGTTCCCTCATTTTATATTATTCTTTCTAATTCCTTGCAATTATCTACAAAGTTCATGGGGTTTTCATAACTAAGTATTATTCCATAGTGTTTATGTGCCAAGTTTTTATCCATTCCTCAGTGAAGGACATTTAGGTTATTTCTGTTCCTTAGCTGTTATGAACAGAACAGCAATGAACATGGCTGTGAACATTCTATGAAGTAGGATATTGGGCATATACTAAAGTCACATGATACAGCTAGATCATATGGTAGATTTATTTTGAGCTTTTAGAGAATTCTTCACCGGGATTTATATAGTGGGTGCAACATCTTGCAGTCACATAAGCAGCAAATGAGGGCTCCCTTTTCTTGATACCCTTGCTAGCATTTGTCCATTGTTTTGTTGACCTTTGCCATTCTGTTGAGAAACATGAAATCTCAACATTATTTTTATTTGTATTTCTCTATTGTTAAAGATAATAAACATTTCTGAAGATATTTCTTAGTTCTTAGTTTGGTTTCTTCTTTTAATAACTCTGCTCAGGTCCATATTTAATGGATTACTTTCAGACTCCTTTTTATTTGTTTGTTTATGTTTGTTTGTATGTTGTTTTAGAAAATGGCACTTGCCAACTGTTGACCTTAATTCTTGAGCAAATGTTCTATTCACGAAGTCCTTTCTAAACTTACATCATGTATGGCACTGCCCAAGTTTCCTTCAATCTGTTTGCAGTTTCACTTTTAGACATTTGATCCATTTGGAGTATTTTGCAGTTGTTCAAATTGCTAGATATGGGTCTAATTTTACTCTTCTGCTTGAGCACATCTACTTTTCCCAGCACCACTTTTGAAAATACTTTCTTTATTCCAACTTATGTTTTTGGCAGCTTTATCAAGCATCAAATGTTTTCAAGTAATGTATGTTTGAGTCTTCAAATTTGTTCCATTAATTTATATGTCTGTATTTGTGCCAGTACCACATTGTTTTTGTTACTATGGCCCTGTAATATATTTCAAGATCTAGAATTGTCATTCCTTCCTACATTATTTTGTTTTGTTTTGGTTTAGAATTGTGTGTGTTCTCAGGGGTGTAGTGTGTCTCCATATGAATTTAAGGTATATTTTTCTGTGGAGAATCAGGTGGATATTTTAAGTGGGATCACATTCAATCTGTAAAACAAAATCCTTTTTATAAAGTTACTTTCACAGTATTAAGTTTACCAATCCATGAGTTTGGAATGTATTTCCATTTTCTAGAATCTTCCATTAAATCTATCTCCCAAGAATTACAGTTTCATTGTAAACTTATTTCACTTCCTCTATTAGCTTTATTTCTAGATTTATTTGAGGATATTGTGAATGTGATTATATCAATGTTCTCCTTTTTATGTTTGTTATGGGTGTATAGAAAAAGATATTGATTTGTAAAAGTTGATTCTGGTCTCTGCCATCTAACTGAATGTGTTTATCATTTCTAGAAATTTTCTGGTTGAATTTTTGGGGATTTCTAATGTACAATATCATGCCACCTGGAAGTAAAGATAGTTTGACTTTTCTTTCCCTATATATTTATTTAATATTTTAAAATCTATGTTGAATTGGCTTGGGGATAATAGATATTCCTGTCTCATTCCCAACTTGAGTGGGATTGCTCAAGCTATTGTCCATTTGGAATGATGTTGGTTTGGGTTTCATCCATGTAGTTTCTATTGTATTGAAGTAGGTTTCCTCTACCTTTACATTCTCTTGTACTTTTAGCATAAAGACATGTAGAAGTATCTCAAAAGCTTTTTCTCCATGCTCTGAGGTTATATTATTTTATGATTATTACCTTGTGTCCCTAAACATGAGTAATAAAATCAACTTGGTCATTGTGTTTTCTCTTTTTGAGATTATGTCAATATTCTAATTACATCTATTTCCGTAAGTACTTTGGGGTCTGTATTCCTCAGGGATATTGACCTGTAGTTTTCTTTTAGTTGTAGTGTCTTTTTGTCTGTTATTGGTATTAAAATGTTACTGGCTTTGAAAAGGAGTTTGAGAATGTTCTTTCTGTTTCTCTTTTCTTAAAAAAGTTTAAGAAGAGTTAGTTCCAGTTCTCCTTTGAAAGTCTGGTAGAGTGATTTCATCTGACCTTAGATATTTTTAGCTGGCAGGCTTTATTGCTATTTCACCATTCTCTTGCTTTGGGTCTATTCAGGTTGTTGACTTTCTCATTCTGTTTCTTTTTTGTACATTTCTATGAGACTATATTTGTAGTGTTTTTCTTCATTCTGCTCCATCCATTTTCATAAGAGTGATAAAGTTCAGCCTAGAATAGCCTGTTGTCTTGGGGAGAAATTAAAGCTAATAAAAATAAGCATTCTATTTTTAATATCTCTGTTTTGATGTTCATTAGAACAGTGTCTCATTTCTGTTCTCTCAGTGTGAAATGTTTCCTCAAACATTTCTCAAAGAAAGTCTGATAAAAACGATTGCATCAATTTTGACTGCACAGAAAAGTCTTTTATTTCTTAACTCTTAAAAGATATTGCAATTCTTTGTAGAATTCTAGGCTTGTATTTTAGGGTTTGCTTTTGGTTTTTAAATTGTTACTCCAGGATTGTGTTGCCTGAGTGATTTCTGCTGGTGTTCTGCTAGAATTTCTTTCTGCTTTGCACAGTGGTGTGGAACCATTCCCTCTGATTATATTAATGATATTTAGTCTTTAAATTTTCTCTGCTTGAAACAAAGACTTCAGGTTGTGGGTTTTTTCCATTTAGTTTATTTAGTTTAGTTATTGTAAATAAACCTCTTGTTATGTCATCTTCTTGTATTGACCATTAGCTTTGGGAAGTTTCTAGTCACTATTCTTCAACTATGCCCTCTTTGACATTTCTTCATTGAGAGAAGCAGTCCATATGTGTTGAATCACTGGACTGACAAACATGAAATTTTCTTTTATATTCTTTACTCCATCCATATTATATTTAATTTACAGCCTATTTCTGATAAACTACCTTCAACCTCACTAAATTGTACTCTTACTCTCTAGGATCATCTAATAACGCCACAGGAGACCATTTTCATCACTGCTTAAATTCCTCTCTAGCAACCTCAACTGCTTCTTACTGCATCCTTTCCTATGCTAAAATCATTTGTCAGAGTGATTGCTTGCTTACCAACATTTGCTCAAGTTCCCTTTGTGATTCCAACTTCCCTGTCACATATTAATATAGATCTGATGAATGACATGTCCCAATTAGTAGTGCTTTCTTTGTATCTTAAGTGTCTCTCAAATTATGGATATAAATACAATGTTATCTC
>JADRCD010110137.1:0-12657 GCA_019843815.1 Montemys delectorum
CGGTGGGTCTTTTTGCACATGTGTTATATCATGGTGATTATGATGGCCAAAGCCTTGACAATGAATGTAGTGTTTAATAAAGTACTTAAAATTATCATGTTCAGAGAAGCTTTCACTGGTATTACCAATGGCATACTGCTGCCTGGTGGCTCCTGAGTATTCCTTGTGTAAGTGACCCATGTATCATGTGTATCCTGTGACACTCTGGACTACTGACACTCCGGTACATCTGAGGATGCCCAGAGCTTGTCCCATTCTACAGTGACCACTAGTACTTTACGTATTAGATAGAGGAGCTGAGAATAGGTGTTGGAGTCCTTCATGGGAAGCCAAACTTCCCTTGCCTCATCTCTACAGTTACATGATATCACCTCCTTCACTGTAAAAATAAGAAAGTTCAGTATCCATGTTAACATGTGAAATCTAGTATTTGGCTCAGCTGCTGTAATGAGGAAAATGAGGCCTGTGCCTGTGTCTGCACCCCACCCATTCACATGGAGTCAGCTATGCTAAACATGGTTCTGTAGAAGCCACCGTGAGTCCCATGGCCAGCCTCTGGTACTGACACTCTTCTTAGGCACCCTACTCAGCAACTTTTCTAGACTATGATTTCTAAGTTAGCCAAATAAGCATTATTGAAGAGTAGCCTTTCTGGGCCAGGGTCTGGCTCAGTTAGCACAGTTCTAGTTAACAGGCAGGTGAGCCTGGATTTGATCCTCAGCACAATAAAGCAGTCGGTGATGCACACCTATAATGTAGCACTCGAGGTGAAGCAGGAGAGACAGAAATCAAACTCATGCACCTGCAAGATGGCTCAGTGGGTAAACGCTCTTGCTACTAAGCCTGATCACTGGAGTTTTATCCCCAGTTCCAGAAGTTTGTCCACTTATGTATACACCTAGACACAAGTGTGCACACATAGACACACACACAATAGACAGACAAGCAGACAGACGGATAACCCTTCATTAGTTTTAAGAAGTAAAAAGCACTTTGTAGTAAATTTTGACTTAAAATGCTTATGTTTGTTTTATGTTTAGGAACAGCTTATTGAAATACAATTTTTAATCCTAATACCTTTCCCGCCTAAATTGTTATTTTTCTTAGCCCTAACTTTAGACATACAACACATTTACACACACACACCACTTTTGTGTTCACTAAAACTCTCAATAAGTATAGATAAGAGAAAAATTGATGTCTATGATAAACTACTACCCAAAACAATGACAGTCAATGCAATGACAAATAAGAAAGCTTACTTAAGCTATAAAGGGGAATAATCCGCAGTGGGATGATGAGCAACATGAACCTCTTTCCCTGTGCTTAGTGAAATGTCCTAATAGAAACCGTTAACCATAACCGTTGGCCTGGAAACTTCTTTGCCTTTTTTCTGCCATAGCTGCCAGAGGTCAACATTCTGTGTCTTTTTTGAGATAAGGCTTCTTATTGAACATGGATGTCACCGATAGATAGCTTGATTGGCTAGTGAGCTCCAGGCATCGTCCTGTCTCCTCCTCTATCTCCCAGGGCTGGGTTCACAAGCACATCTGGCCACAACAGGCTTTGTGTTGGGTGCTGGGGATCTTCATATTTGCACAGCAAGCCGTTTACTACAGAGCCATCTCCCTCCCCCCTGTTTCCTAATGATATGCTCTGCAAGGGTATATAGAACAGTGGTTCCCAACCTGTGAGTCATGGTCCCATTTGAGGGTCATCTAAGACCACTGGAAAACAACAAATATTTACAGTCTATAAGTAGTAAAATAATAGTTACAAAGTAGCAATGAAGATAATCTTACAGTTGGGGGTCACTACAACATGAGGAACTGTATTAAAGGGTCACAGCATTGGGAAGATTGAGAAGCACTGGTCTAGAGTCAGGGACTACCCAGTTACAAGTCTGTGCAATGCCTAGAATTCAAAACTTGATGTCTAAATTATCTACTTAGAACTTAAAAAAAAAATGAAACCAAAGCATACCTTTTAGAGAACTGATTCCTAAACTGGGAAGGAAAGTATATATGTACCAAAAAATGTCTGGCTCTGCCATAGAGTACTCAAAGAAGGCTGAGGAAATATCCAGGGGACAGCCAGATACAGAGACAAGTTAAGCATCATAGTAATGAACTGTAACTGCAGAATAACCACAGGCCCATATAGATAAGACTAGATGAGTGGATAGAAGAGGAGATGAGAATGACCTCCTAACGATAGGATGTCTGACATGTGATGTGGATGCTGCGCTTAGAAAAATGCCAGCTGACCGCTACTATGCTAACTAATTGGAGTGAAAATCATCAGTGAATGCTGACATGACTAGTGGGAAGCTTGATGCGAAGTGGGCTGACTGCATGGTTTCATAGACTGGGAAGTCAGGTACACACCACTTACATTAAGTTGATCAAAGTTAACATCACCAGTCTTGGGCAACTACCATTTACCACCTGAAGAGGGCACACAGTTGTTGGTCCTATTGGAGATGCATAGCCTGAATCTAATAACAAAATGACAGCCAAGTCCAAGTTGAGAGGCTTGTACAAACAGCCTGTGTGCTTAAAAAGTGACAGGATGAGGCACAACAACCAAGGAATTGTCCCTGACTACAGGGAACAGCAGAAGCATGACAACTGAACACAACACTGTTCTAGATTGGATCCTAGATCAACAAGAATATGCAGACTGTTGCTGCAAAGTGCATTTTAGCATAAAAGGAAAAAGTTGTATAAGGTCTATACATTAGAAAACTGCATCTTAATTTCTTAAGTTGGGTTTGAGTTGTGGTAAATGAAAAGAATTTATGTAAAACAGTATACATAATGATTTAGCTGTAAAAAGCCATCATGCCAGGGGTGTAAGTGGTTCAGGGAATGATTGTGTGTGTTTGTGTGTGTGTGTGCACGCACACACACACGTGATTAAGCTTGTAGAAAGATAAAAGTGACAAATCGTGATGTAATAATTAAATTCTGATTACCTGACTGGATTCTAGCGCACATACGTGTTTTATTAATATGTACAGCTAGCATGTTAATTTAAAAACCTAACAGTAAATATGCTTCTTTCCTGAATGGTTTTTGGATGCTATCTCTCAAATCTCTTCCCAGCAGGTGCCTAAGATTATACTAAATTTAAAAGAATTACCATGACATAGTATTGTTAACTAGTCATTAAAAGATTTCACTAAAAAAAAAAAATGGATAAATTGTTAACTTAGAGAGTTTGGGGGAAGGAGATGTAGAAATCTGCTGGACTGTTTCAGTTTTCCTGTAAATCTAAAGTAATAGTTTGTACAGGTGACATACTTCAGGCAACTGGGCAGCCTCTGCCCCCATCAAATACACAATTCATTTATTGAAACAATATGAGTTTCCATTGAGATTCTGTAGTTCACCGATCAAGTTATAATTGTATTCACTAATCAAATCGAACAAACTCTTACTCCAAACAAGGGTTTTGGTTTTTTTGGTTTTTTTTTTTTTCCTATTTCCCTTTTCCTTAAATTTGCAAGCAGTGCTTGGGTTTTTACTATTGTTGTTTGTTTTTTAAGAGAATCAGAACTTCTTTTGTGAGCGCTGACAGAGAACATGACTATGCAAATAGGTGTGAAAACCAAATGTAATCTGGTTCTATGTTCTATCCCTTCATGGGTTCCAAGCACCTGTGTGAGAACATGAGACACCTGTGGATTTGGCTCAGAGCTCCCAGCATGGATGATTGGCAGGCATTCTGAACTCCCTAATCGCAATACAATATGAAAATGTAGAATATCCACTGGTCATCCTAAAATTAAAAGGCCAGACGCTGTTCTTAAAATTTGTGTACAAGTAAGAAAGGTCTTGAGAGGACTAAGAGTGTACCTCAGTGGCAAAATGCAGGGTTATCATGCAGAGGGAGATCTGTTGAGGTCCTAGCTAAACCCCCTTTAATGTCTTTTATATATTTAAAACTATTACAATAGAATTTTAGAAGGTAGAATGAGTATGATCCTGTTTGTGGTCAAATTACAGTAATTATGACTTTTTTTTCAACTTGATGTGTCTAACAACCACAAACCTTAAAACTGCTTATTATATTTTTAAATTAGAAATTTACTCTCAAGAATGATTTGAATCCACATTTTTATAAGCTTTTTTATAGAATTTAAAATGCAAGAGAGGAGAGCAATGGCCACCTCATATTAACATATCTAAATAATGTCTCGAGCATCAGAGTTCTGTAATTGTGTAATTTTAATTCAGGCACAAAATTCTAATCTGATTTGCGGGTCTACTCCTAGCACCTTGTTTCAGGCCCAGAGTGTCCCCTCTATTATCGATCCTTGCCCTAAGTAGGACATTAACTTTCAAACTGGCCATCAGACTGCATTCATCAGCCATCCACTGCCCAAACCATTGCTCTGAGCTCTTGGATGGCTTCAAGGTCCTGTGCATAGTCCCCTTTGTATGACTCAGAAGTTACCTCATGGCTGCTACTCTCCTGCCTGCAAGATATTCTTTGTGCTAACAACCTAGAAACTCCCCATTGCCTGGGCATCAATCAAGTGGACAGCTTAATAAAAATACCCATGTGCTCCCACCCCTAGCTGAGGAGCTCCTGCCAGTTGACAGTGGCTGACGAGGAATTGCTGGCTTGCATGAGAATGGCCTCCTTTGATTCATGCTTTTGACTGCTTGGTTCTGTTTGTAGAGACATTTGGGAAGGATTAGAAGGTGTGATCTTAGGGTCCTGTCAGCATGCACTTTTTGACATCCACAATAGTGTCTGGGTTTGGTGACTGTGTATGGGATGGATCCCCAGGTGAGGCAGTCTCTGGATGGCCTTTCCTTCAGTCTCTGCTCCACACTTTGTCTCCGTATTTCCTCCTGTGAGGATTTTGTTCACTCTTCTAAGAATCACTGAAGCCTGATATAGCTGTCTCCTAAGAAGCTCTGCCAGAGCCTGGCAAATACAGAGGTGGATGCTCTAAGCCAACCATTAGACTGAGTGCGCAGGGGGCGGGGGAGATGGTGGTGGAGGGTCCCGATGGAGGAGTTGGAGAACAGACTGAAGGAGCTGAGGGGGTTTGCAGCCTCATGGAGGGAGTAACAGTGTCAGCTGGCCAGACTCTCTGAAGCTCCGGGGGACTGGACCATCAACCAAAGAGTACACATGGCTCTGGCCTCATATGTGGCAGAGGATGGCCTTGCTGGACATCTGTGGGAAGAGAGACACTTGAGCCTGAAGGTGTTCAATGCCCCAGTGTAGAGGAATGCCAGGACGGGAATATGGGAGGGGGTGGCAGGGGGAGCACCCTCACAGAGGCAGGGGGAGGGGGGATGGGATAGAGGGTTTCTGAAGGGGAGACCTGGAAAGGGGAAAACATTTGAAATGTAAATAAAGAAAATATCCAATCCAAAAGTGTGGTCTTGTTTCAGGTGGTTTGTCACTGGCAGTGAGCTTTAAGTTTTAAAGGCCCATAGCACTCCAGTTGGCTCCCTCTCTCCATCTTGTGTTGGTTGTTTAAGTTCCCAGCTACTGTTCCAGTGCCATGCCTGCCTGCTGCTGCCCTGCTCCCTGCCATGATGGTCTACTCATCCTCTGGAGCTGTAAGTTCCTTGGTTACGGTGGCCCTTCACAGAACTAGAACAGTAACACAGAGGGAGAGAGTCTGTTTTCTTCAATGATATGACGCCTTGGAAAACACAGGTCTACCATGTTGCAGGAGATGGCCATATACTCGTGCGCACACACACACATAAACACACACACACACACACACACACACACACACACACACACACATACACAAAGTGGGCAATACAAATCAGGCTCAATGGATTTAAAAAGAAAAGAAATTGGGTGAGGAGGCTGGGTCTAAAGAGAGTTGGGGTAGAAGGAGTGATTGTGATAAAAAGTACATTGTATGAAATTCTTAAGGTATTTTAATAAATATATTTATAATGCCTAAGCACTAAGTCCCTTTCTCAATTTTTACCTCACAGGCATGGGTGTTTTATTTTATTTTTTTTAACTGGGGGAGGGTTATCAGGGATTTAAAAAAGCTAATCAGCTAATATTGATATTCAATTAGCTACAGAATCACCTATCTAAAGACCCCCCCTCCCCGGCCAGGTACAAGCAAGCAAAACATTTCAGTGTGAAGAGACTTTGAAAGGGAACTAAACTCCTTGTTCTTCAAATGTAGCCTATGGAATGCCTTAATATTTGCCCCACCTAATAAGTACCATAGATAAATTAATACAAAATGTTAAAAAAAAAAAACTCAAGAGAAAAGAAAAGAAAGGAAAAAAAAAAGAAAAGAAGATCAGCATTACCTTTTTTTTTTTTTAGAAAGCAGTTTGCTACCATCTTCTCTGTTGGAAGACGTTCTCCCAGCTTGGCCTCCCTGGGAGAACTTCAGGTCCACAGCTCCTCCCACTCACCCCGTGTCCCCCACACCCCTTATCAAGCCCAGGCATCCTGTTTCCACACGTGCCCCTGGGTGACCTTTCCCAGCTCCTCTCTCAAAAGCTTGTGCATGGAAGAACCCTGGCTCAGAAGTTCAGCCGACCAGCTTCTAGTTCCCAGTTAGTTAGAGTATATTCACAATATTTCTGGCACCAAGTACGTGGAGTTGCCCACACCCACGGCCAGTTTCTTCCGTCTTGCACGTGTCCCCTTGCCCTTGTCATTCAGCATAAAGGCCCTCGTCAGAACAACGAATGTTCTGGAACTTCTCTGTCAGAGCCATGAGCCAAAGACGCTTCTATTGTTTGACAGTTATCCAGACTGTCATCCTATTACCCAAACAGTGAAGTCCACCGGGTAGAGCCTCAGAGAGGGTGAGAATCCCCTGGCCGTCCTCATGGCAAAGCATTGCCATGGGTTCCCCCACACATGGGTTCGAGAGCCTCAGAACCCCTTCATTTAGGGGTATTTTTTAGTTTAAGGAGTTTCATTATGTAGGCGGGAAAACCTCAAAAGTTCTAGGAAACTGCAACCCGTTTGGAAACTCTGTGCCCACCATTACAGCCAAAGGTCAGACTTATTTCTTCCTGTGTCACGATTTCTCGGCTAAGAACTTCCTGTGTGGCTTTTGAGTCAACCTGGGTTTTCTCCCGCAAGGTGATAAGAGTTATGTTTTCCCTCCTGTCCCGTTGCTTTTACCTTCTGTAAAATCTTCTGCAGGGGACACTACACATGAGTCCCGATGTCCTAGTAAAAGTACAAAGCGTTCGTCCAGTCACTGATAGCGCTAGGATATTCTAAAGCCTTCTAGTGCTAGAAGTGAATGGTTGTGAATCTCTTGGCAACGTGCGCGTTAGCTTGCAGTAGACTATTCTAGAGTCAGCTCCTACCATCTCTGAAGCCGATTGATTGATATTCGGAAATTTTGAGAGCTGGGTAACTGCTGATAGTTTCCTGCCAGCCCATTGTGAGTGTTGACACCACAGGAATAGAAAACCACTACAGATCAGAGCTTTAGACAAACAGCCAGTTTCCTCCCATACCACTGACAACAGCCGTTTAATGTTCTACAAACCAGAAAAATCAGGAGATACACAACAGTATTTTAAGGTACGTATTCAAGGTACGCTATTATTATAGTGCTAGTTGAACTAGGCCAGATTTGTAAATTATTCTAAAAAAGAAATCATTAAGTCTACATAAAGCCACTCTGTGTGTCAGATGTGTATCCCCTGGACCATTTTATTGATACTACTCCATGGCCCTTCCTAACCATCACCTTTTACTGCTTCTCAAATCAATAGGCTAAAGCAGTCCAGGTGTCTTGCTACACGGTAGATTCAAAGATCATGCTTGTACAACTGAAATAATGTAGAATGCACAGCTAGTCCAATTATTTGACTATAAAAAAACTAATTTAGCTCACTGCATCATTGATCCATTTAATTGTACAGCAGCTTCCTATTGATAACAGGAAATGGCCCGACCCAACTGTGCTGAAAATGGAAATGGCCAGTTTTCCATAACCATAAATTTAAATAAGGACTCTCTCTTATGTGTAGAGACTGAAAAAAAGTCATAACCAGGGTTTGTTCAATATTTCTTATTTTTACTGATCTCTTTCTTTATCTTGCATATGACCTGATTTCTTGCCTACTTTCTGGTCTTTATAACTCATTAAATGTTGGCCTCTGTGTATGACTGAGAGTTTTATTTCAGATAGATACTGTGATGAATCTAAGCCATCATATTCATTCTGCCCTTGGGAAGCATTCCACAATCCCCCAGCATCTCCGAGGTTGCTGGTGACCTAGAAAAACTACTCAGTGGTAGTTCTGAGAAGCCTCTTGGTTCAGGCGACTCCTGTTCACTACACATATGTAGTGTGAGTCGACAAACACTTGACAGATAACCACTCGTTTTTGGCGCAATGTGAGCTATTAAGGGAGCCAAATGCAAATGAGGTGTAATCGCTTCCTTCACCAGCTCACAGTGTCCGGTGGGAAAGATACATGCACAGTTAAAATGCTCATACATAAGAGTGAGTTTTATGATAGAGAGACAAACAGAAACTGGAGTGAGGAAAATTATTCTAACTTTGAGAAAGCAAAGAATATTCACAGAACTAGAATTGAAAGATGATAGGAATCCAATATCAAGGAAAATAGCCAGGCAGATAGCAGGAGATGGAACTATGAAGGTGTGGGTGGACATCATGGTATCACAGGGGCGGATGTTGACAGAACACTACAAGAAAAAAAGGTGAAAGGGAGAGACTTGGAGGGCAAGTCACCTGACAGAAAAACTTTACAGAGAAAATGGACGCAGGATAATAAATTATGATCATACGATAAAGTTGCACAAGGCAGAACATAGTGGAACAGATGCGCCGAATCGAGGCTTCTCGGAGTTTTCAAACCGAAGAAGCTAAGAAGTGCCAGGATGTAGAACCATGATGAGAGAAGATGCAAGGTTAGAAACCGTGGTTAATTCTGTGCACCGTGCTAAATAGGTTCTTATTATGCTTCAGATTTTCCATGTCCTCTGGAAAGCTGTGTGTTAAATGCCTGGTCCTCAAATTAGCAAGAAGGCTCGATGGGGCGACAGTGCTTCCTGCCAAGCCTGATAACCTGAGGGCCCATGTGGTCAGAGGGAAGAGCCAGCTCCTCAGAACTCCAAACAGTGGCACGCGTTGACTCCTGACACCAACACATACACACCAGAGGTGGAGGAGAAGGGAGGGGAGAGACAAAGAGTATACACACATATATATACACATATATGTGTATATATATATATATATACTCTTTATATATATATATAAAGTATATATGTATATGCTTTATCCTTTATATATATATATGTATATACATATATATACTTTTTTTTTTTTAATGAAAGCTTTGCCTGAAACTGACACCTCAGTGGGAGATGTTAGAACTCTGGAAGGTGAGACCTAGCTAGAGACATAAATATGTTGGTGGTAAGGCTCTGAAGATTGAGGTTAGCTTTGACACCTCTCTCTCTCTCTCTCTCTCTCTCTCTCTCTCTCTCTCTCTCTCTCTCTCTCTCTCTTTCTGTGCTTCTTGTGCTTTCTCTTTTCTCCTCTCTCCCTTTCCTCCTCTCTTTCAAGAGCACATGAGGCTTTACCTACAATCCCTTCTTCATCATCATATCCAGGCACATCCGAGGCTCAAAGCAATAAAACAAACAGCAACAGACCTCTGAAACTAAGTGAAATGTTTTGTTTTTTTGTATAAGTTGTTTTTCACAGGTACTTTTTTCTATATATAATCATGAAAAGCTTACTGACACGTCTGTCTATGGTATCATGTTTTATTGTGTAACTAAAGGAGTGTGATTTCCATTCACACATATGAAAATGAGATCCAGAGTAGCTAAAACAAAGGGTGTAAAAGCCCATAATGTCTTGGATATGATACAGGAGGACACAAATAACTCAAATTGTTTATAACGTCAAAAGAGTTCTCACGTTATAATTACCTTTGTTTGAGTGCACACTGTTTTATAAGGACCTTTATGTATGTATCGAACCATCACAACAGTCTTAACAGAAAAAAAAAATATAAATGTCAAAATTGGAAAATTTTCTCACACAGAAAATACAGAGGGTTTGGGGATGGGAAAGAAGAACAAAGACTCCCATCTGTCATGATTGTCCAGAGGCATTCACTGAGAAGCAACGAAGAGCTTTTAGAGCAGAGGGATGACTACTCTTACATTCTGTACCCACTACCATTGATTCTTCTCACATAAAGCCCACAGCACAGCACGGGGAATTCTACAGGAAAAAGACTGTATTTTGTGTGATGAGGGAGACTCAACTCAATGTGAATGCTGTTGAAGTTCATTGGAAGAATCTGCAGGGGTACGAAAAAAAAAAAAAAAAACGAACAAACAAAAACAAACTATCTTCTAAGAAAGGTCTGTGTGGGGCAATTTAACATGAAAAATGGTCGGACAGACAACCTGACTACAAAGTTAAACGGAATGTGAGGACCTGGATCAAGCTTCCACTTTTTTAGATGAGGCCAACAAAGCACAGAACACATCTGCCCAGGGATATCCTGATCAGCTCCAGAATCAAGAAGTGACAGTCCCAGAATTTGAGTCAAGGAATAACACACCAGGGAGTAGAGTCGGCCTGGTACGGAATGCTGAGTTTGAGGTAATGCCAGCATACAGAATGAAGAGATGCGGCCTTCCCAGGCTCAGTGCTTGGAGAGAAGCAGGAAGTGAGAAGGGATACGAGAGTGGGTATGGTTCCCCGTTATTAAACTGCATGCCCTCAGAAATCACTTGTCAGCGTGAGCTTTCCAGATGAAGTAGCTGACCTAAAAATGCTACGTTAGTCATATTCTGACCTCTTGGTTTGAATAGATGCTATATGGCCAAGTCTCACTGAGACTGGCTCCAACATACACCAGTTACCCATGAGCAATTCAGCCCCGCACATTTGAAAGTGCCGGTGGTAACTGACTGTGGCAGGGGTTGGCCAGGCTTGATGATTTAGAGTCAAAGCTAGAGACAAGCTTTTTCTACCTGGAAACTGCATCTTGAGCTGAGAGTGAATCTACTCTAAAATGCACAGGGCCCCGAGCTGTGAATCCTTGTTCTGAAGGACTGCTCCGAGGAAGGAGAGGGCTGGAGCCAACAGGCAAAGTGAGGACTATATGGCTTCCTAAGTCATCGCCCCTCGTTTCCTAGGTATCACATTATGCTTAGCTCTGCCTTGTAAATGGAACAGGGCTTCAAAAGGAACACTCCTTCGCTGTAGAACAAGAGCAACGCTGCCCTACCCCAGGGAGTCACATGGGAAATTGGAGTAGCTGTCCCTGCGACCTGTGTTCCTTGGAACCACGTCCAATGCTGGGGCCCTGTTCTTCCTTCCCTGGGGTTACACATCTTACTCATTGTGGTTTATTAAGCCTTTGATCTTATCATCAAACACAAACGACAGGGTTGAGTGAACTGGGTGTGGGTGATTTCCTCCGGTGAGAGAACAGGGGGAAAAACCAAGCCTTTGGTTTTCAAATCAGCTTTTATGTTGGATGTTGGAAAGGTGTTCTTTGCCTCTGCCCTTTGGTGGGTGAGAAAATTGAGGCAATCAGGGGAAGTGAAATGCCTTCTTCAGTTTCCTTTCTGTTGCTGAGTGTTCAGGAATATCTCATGGAGGCAAAGAAGCAAGATGACGAATCATTTGGTACTACTTATCCTTCTAACAGTGGAGCACACCAGTTCCCCAGATTCCCCCGAGAGAGGTCTGTGGCTTAGGAGTTCTACTGCTGCGTGGCCATTGCTCGTGCCCCTTATTAGACGCAGCTTGGTGTTCATGATGACAGAGGCAATCATGAGTTCTGCTCCACAGACGCGCCTTTCCTATCAACTAGCTCGTGCAGTTTATCTTAGAAACCCACATGGCCTTCAGAGCCTGTTTCCATTACACACATTAGCTCTCTTATGGCCAAGGGATGCAGGATAACTGACAAACTGGGGAGAAGGTAAAGTGTTTCTGAAACAGTATCCATTGTCTTCCACTCCCAAGAAAGTGACAGGCTTTAGCAAGACATCCTGAAAGCTGTCCACTTTGTCTCTGGAGGTCAGGTGCAGCTCGGAGAAATAAGTTAGCACATCGGGTAGATTTTGTGCCACCCAGGTGCTCAGTGATAATCAGCTTCCCATGCCATCTTCTCTCCACCACCATAGGACACACAAGTCCCCAAGAAGTCCACTTCAGCTTATTATGCATATGGTTGTACGGGCACTTACACACTAATATTCAGAAAAAGAAAATTTCCCTTTAAAAATCCAGACCGAACAAACACTGTGGTTCAGTCCTCCCGGCTCCCTACTGTTTCCTGGAAACGAAACAGCTGCGATTCCGAGTACTAAACAGGGTGAAAGTGGATCTTACAAATGCTTGTCTTACCTGCTTTACTCTCTGGGCGTTCTCTGCCTGGTACTGTAGGCGTTTAAGTGGAATCTAGGGAATTCTCACTTGCCTACTTCACTCTAAGCACTGCCATAGCTACCAGATCAACAGACCCCACTTAGCCAGCCACTGAAGTGAGAAGTAGATCAATAGATTATTTTCCTATTATGTTTCCCTAGAACTCTCACAAGAAACATAGTATCAGGCTCCTGAGACCACCCACAGACCCTGGGTCTGTCCCCAGGAAAGGAACA